>PVKV010035567.1:0-16483 GCA_004027835.1 Alouatta palliata
CACAGGGAGGGGAGCATCTCACACTGGGGTCTGTCGGGGGGAAAAAGGGGAGGGACAGCAGGGGGTGGGGAGTTGGGGAGGGATAGCATGGGGAGAAATAACAGATACAGGTGATGGGGAGGAAGGCAGCAAATCACACTGCCATGTGTGTACCTGTGTAACAATCTTGCATGTTCTTCACATGTACCCCCAAACCTAACATGCAATAAAAAGTATATATATTAAAAAAAAAAAAAAAGAACCAGGGTGTCTTGGAGAAATGACACATCAAAGACCAGGAAAGTGTAAATCTGTGATGAAGCTGAAGTATTTGTTTTACCAGAAAGTTACAAAACAACCACCACAACACAAAATATGGACAGGAGGCTGTGCACAGTGGCTCACACCTGCAATCTCAGCACTTTGGGACATCAAGGTGAGTAGATCACACGAGGTCAGGAGTTCAAGACCAGCCTGGCCAACATGGTGAAATCCTGTGTCTACTAGAAACACAAAACTTAGCCAGGCATGGTGGTGCATGCCTGTAATCCCAGCTACTAGAAGGGCTGAGGCAGGAGGATCACTGGAACCTGGGAGGCGGAGGTTGCAGTGAGCCTAGATCATGCCACTGCACTCCAGCCTGCGCAACAGAGCAAGACTCCATTAAAAAAAAAAATGGACAGGAACATGTCAGAACACAGGAGCCAACCTGAAAGAGCTTCCAATGGCCAAAGCTAAGACAATTTTAGCAACAAACGCATAATAATAGTATTGGATCCAAAGAATTAGACCTACAAATCAAAATCAATATGCACAATTACACAATTGTTATAAGTAAATAATTGAATAAATAAATAAATGAGATGGGGAGGGGAAAATCATTCTTACAGAAGAATTTCAAATAATACATTTCAATAATTCTCATTTCTTGGTGGTAAAGCTTAATCCCCCTCTTCCTGAGTGTGAGCTGGAATTAATGGCTTACTCCCAAATAATAGAATATGGAAAGGGAAAAATACTAATTTAACGGTGGAGAAACTTGGCAGACATCACCTTAATACCTAAGTGATCAGGGTTAACACCACCAGTAATAAGTCATGTTGATATTATCTACGCAAGCATCCTTTACTATGATGTAAAGAGAAAGGCACTTCACTCCTGTGGTGTTTTTCCCATAACCCGTAATACTGTGCAACCATAATAAACATCAGACAAACCCAAATACAGAGATATCCTACAAAACACCTGACTATACTCTTCAAAACACTCAAAAATCATTAAAAAAAAAAAGAGAGAGAGAGACAAAGTTGAAAAAGTTACAGTTCAAAGGAGGAAAAGAAGATACGGTGGGTAAATGCAATGTGGTATCCTGGATAAGATCCTGGAATAGAAAAGGGTCATCAGAGAAAACTGATGATATCCAAATACAGTCTGTAGTTTAACCAATAGTATTTTACCAATGATAGTTTCTTAATTTTCAGAAATGTACTGCGGTTATGTAAGATGTCTACATTAGGGGAAGCTCAATGATGCAGGAGAAGGCATATCAGAATTCCACATACCACCTTTGAAACCTGTCTGTAAATCTAAAACTGTTCCACAATGGCCATCTTTTCAAAATAATCACACAAATCAATGAAACTATTGACATTTTGCATGCAGACATGAAGAAATCAACAAGAAAAGGTGCAGTGGCTTTACTTTTTATCTCAAAACTATTGACAGAAAAGAAAACTCCTAAAATGACACTTGCTTTTTGAAATGTCAGCAAAATCTTAGAAAAGCAGATCAAGAGATATTCGAAACAATTGTCCACACATGTGGTTTTGTTATTAATGGGTGAAATTAAGAGTTCAGATGTTTACCTAGAACAAATCAAAGTTTAGCTACCATGGTAGGCTCCAGATTTATTTAGTTGGTCAATTCTCCCAAGATTTTTTAAAGTGTAACTTTATCTAAGAATTACTCATATAAATGCTTCTGCAGAAATTCATTCCAATTCTTTAGAAGGAAAAAAAATAAAGAGAAAGTGATTTTTAAAACTCTCTACACTCAATAAAATTATCACGTAAGAATTATTTTAATTTTTAATTAAACTAATGAATCCTGCATGTAGTTGTATTATCCAGCAATGAACTCTCACAAAGAATCTGGAAACCATCCTTTTCACTCATGACCAGTATAAATACAGATTGCAGTGTATTTCACCAGCTGCACAAACATCCACAGATTCAAGCCAAGATCTTATGCTGCCTAACATACTTCTCTCATCATTGCTTTTCAATGTACACATATTTCCAAAGCTTATTGTTGTTCTTTCCTAAATTACTCGTCACGTTTAGGGAATTGTTTTGACAATGTGTGCATTTAGGAAAACTTTAGAGTTTTGAAAAAAAGAACCAGACTCATAAATTTACTAGGTGGCCACTGGAGTAATGCTTTACCTTTTCAACAGAGGAAGCAAGACATTTACAATAAAAAATGTGTTGCACATTTTTTTCAGAAAGACAGGGACCAAGTATGATCTTGCTATTGCAACATCATATGTTAAAACTGGCCATTAACTTGTATATATATCTGGCAGATTCTCTCTCTCTTTTTCGCTTTGTGAAGAAAGAAGTTAGAACATTTTGACCCTGTTAGATTGAGAATTTCCTCCCTCACATAAAGAAAGTAAGGTGGCCTTGGTTTGCTTCAATGCATGGAAGGAAAGTCAATATCAGTACACTATCTCTGGTCAATAAAAAGCACCTCTTGCTTTTAGGTGGAGAGCTAATAATGAGAGCAATTGGAATGTGGCCACATAGTAAATCAACAGGCAACCATAGAACCACTCTTTTCAGCACTGTGATCCCAATCAGAATCAGTACACGTTTGAAGTATTGCAAAGGCATGCCCTTGGCAGAAAATATGGAAACAATAAGCTTCTTTGTGCTACAAATATGACAATTCCTTAGATAAAATTGTCACCATCTGCTTACCTCACAGGTGTTAAAGGATGGGACGGTGTGAATTAAAAGCTTGTATTACTAAAAAGAGTCGAAGATTTGTGCTTAATTCTTCATGTTGATATCTTTAATCATTTAATTTTCCAAGCTATGTTTAAATAAGGTATTGTTTTTCCAAATTATATAAAGAGATCACTAGCTTCAGATTTTAGAGAATTTTTAACCAAATAAATTCTTGTTTAACAAATCTTAGGTTTGGAATAGAGTTAGAGAAGACTTCTCCATGTGAACTCATCTCTTAGGCTAGAATTTGCATATTATGTAAAGAACAATGCATCATCACTTTTTAATGTATTTTGAAATTTATGAAACTAAAATTACGTTCTTTGCTAATTTTCAAACAGCCTGTAGAAATACATTCAAGAAACTATAGGAATAGTGATTTTGGCCCCGATCCATTTACTTCTGCAACAAATATTTATTGAGCATCTCCTCAGCTGATGAATATTTGGCTTTCAGATCTGGTACTGCTATGTTGACAGTGATTCCCTCATATTCATGTGAAATGTAATCTAGTTGTTTTCTGCTTCCACAGCGATCAGGAGAATTTTTGTGTTCTGTTCATTATTGCCTTACCTTAAGGAATGAGAAAGGCAGAGTAGGAGTCAACTTGTTATGAGGAATGCCCAGACAAATACTATTTATAATTCTCTCATTTAGGAAGAAGAACTTGCACAAGATTTGGCTCAGAATGTGTTGTTTTTAATAATTTTGTGTACATTATTAAGACCCGGTAATGGAATCATTTTGCTTTCTGATCATAAATTTAGAAATTGAAGAAGAAGGAACAAAATTTGTAAATAAACAAATAAATTATGAAGTAGACAATTTTAGAGGAATCACAGATGTTTAAAATTGACTGAAAAGGTAAAATATTTGAATATCAGTCACTACAGAAGAAACTGAGCATGTTGCCAAATACCTACCACTCCATGCCCACATAAAACATTGGGTCAAGATGACTTCAATGTAAAATTCTTTTAAACCTTCAAGGAATTTGCGTTTATGTCCTATTTAAAATGATCTGCAGAAAATAGAAAAAATATTTTACTGAAGAAGTTTACAGAGAATATATAATACTGAGAAAAACCTCATAGAAAAGTCTTAAAAATATATAAAGGAAGGAAAAGAAACATGGACAAATTAAGAACAAAAATGAAATTTAGAAAACCGAATTCAGCAGTATATTAAAGTAATTGTTCAGAATGGCCAGGAAAGTTTTATTCTAAAAGCCCGGTATGATCGGACACTGGATAATCTATGGATATAACTTATTACAAAATAAGACAGTTGAAAAAATTATAAGATAATCTTGATATATATTCAAAAAGTTATTTCATAGATCTTCAGGTTGATTTTTTATTTATAAATTTATTGAGGCAATAGGAATTAAAGAGTGGTTTAGAAAATCCTATCTATTTCATTGAACAGTTGAGATTTTGTTTAGGAGTTTGGATTAGTGTCATTTTGGTTAAAATGGTGAAATAACTAGGATATGGTCATTGCTGTACCAGCCCCCAAATCTTATAGTTTATTCGATAAATTTTCTCACACTGCTTTTCTATGTGAGACTTCCTGTTCTGGCAGTTCTGCTTGGCAGCTCTCCTCTAAGTGTTGACCCAAGATTCACTCTCTTCCTTATTTTGGCCTCAAAGTGCACCAAGGAATTAGAAATTTTGGCCTTTAGCTTCAGGTGGGAATAGAGAAAGTAAGGAGGATTACTTGGGAAGTTTCTAGAGAACAGGCTTGGGAGTGACATACATTACTTCTGCCCCAATCCCATTCACTTCTGTGGCCCCATCTTTATGCAAAAGGGGATAGAAATGCAGTCTAGATGGATACCAAGAAGGAAAAGAAACTAGGGTTTGGGAAGTGCCTAGAAGTCTCTTCTCTAATGAGAAATAAACCAAGGCTGCCTTTCACTACTGTGTATCATCATTCCAGAAATGATAGCTAATACAACATCTGATATAGTCACAGGTGGTAAAATTACAGGTAAAAGATAGGAAAAATTGTAATTACTGATGACTCTGTATTACAAAGACAAAAGAGTCAACCGAAATGCTGTTGGAAATCAAGGGAGTTCAGTGAGTTTACTAGTCAAAAAATTATCGTAGAAAATCCAATCGTTTTCTGATATAACAATAATAATTTTAAAATATAATGACAACCATTTAGGAATACACATGAAAAGAAATCCTAAGGCCAGGCATGTTGGATCACAACTGTAATCTCAGCACTTTGGGAGGCCACAGAAGGCAGATTGCTTGGGTCCTGGAGTTCAAGAGAGGCCTGAACAACATGGCAAAACCCTGTCTCTTTAAAATAATAAAATAAAATAAAATAAAATAAAATAAAATAAATCTTTGAGGCTTATAGCAGTAAGCCTTCAAAATTATACAAAAGCATAAGAGAAACCTTGAATCAGTGAAGAGATATGTTTCTCTACATGAATATTTTAGATATTAAACAGAACTATATCCTTTAAACTATAAATTTAAATGCAACATTCAGAAAGTTCTCATAATTTTGTTTAAATTTTATGATATAGTTTTAGAATTTGGTGTGAAAGCATAAATATGTTAAAATTTTGAAAAAGTTGACAAATGAGTATAAGTTTGTTATAACAGACATTAGACTATAGTCTAAAGCTCCAATATTCCAAGTGATGTATCATGGCACCAAAGAACAAAACAAAAATGTTTTTAAAATATGAACATTAAAATAACTGTAAAATATGAGACTGATGCTGGCAGGGGAAATTAGAGAGAAAAATTTCAGTTTTTGAAATATTTCAGTTTTGCGAATACTTTTAATTTGAAAAAAAATCAGTGAGGTCAAGTCACAATTTCCAATTTTAAATAACATATCAAAATATGTTTCATATTAAAGAATTAAATATATCATATGAAGGCAGTAAAATAGAATTAAATATTATATACTGGGAAAGTTATTTTTAAGGGCAATGTCAAAGGTAGAATCCATCTACAGATTTCTTTCTTCATTGTTCTACAAATGTTCACTCAGTGCCAAATATACTCTGGATATTAATGACCAGCGGTGAACTATTTTTTGTGTGTTTTTACAACATAAATCATTACACAAATATTTAATGAAACTGTGAATGCCAATATGAAGGATAATTATAGGGAAATAGAGTAATGTGTAACATGAGGAATCAATCTACTTTGGAGTGTAAGGGAATAGTTTCTTGAAGCAGTGACATCACAGATTAACTTGAAAGATAAATAGAATTTAGGCAGGCTACTGTGTGAACATAAATTCAACAGAGACATGAGAGTTGGGGGTAAAATTCTAGGTGAAAGATGAAGATTTTAACTATGATAATGATTGGTGGTGGCTGGAGAGATTCAGAGAGTGATTAGTTGATTATCTATTTTAGAGGAAGAATCCACCTACTAATGGTCACAGTAATGAATTAGATAATGGAAAAAAGAGCAAAATGTAAAAGATGACTCCCACGCTTCAGATGACAACCATGTGTTGGCTTAAGCTTCCATTTCCTGACATAAAATAGAGTGGAGGAGGAATTTATTTCCATTAATGGGAAGTCAGGAGTTGAACTCTGAACATTTGAATTTAAGATCCCTACCTTAAATGAGGCATCTAATTAGATATACCAAGTAGGATGTGAGATGAAAAGTTCTGCAGCTCAAAGTAGTCTCACCTAGACTGGTTCCCAGTCATGGGCATATTCAAATAGACCTGAAGTTTCAGGAATAAATGGTATAGTTTAAGAATAGAAATTTTACAGTGTACAAGAAGTATCAACAGTGCATAAGGAAAATAAGAAGGAATAATGTCTATGACTCAATGCAGAGGAACTCTATCATTTAAAGATCATGTGATGTGATCACAAGATTAAGACTTTTGTGCTTCTGAGACTTCAGCATGAGATCTCTATACATTCTAAGACAGAGAAATAAAAGGCTCAAGAAAAAAAAGAACAATCTTCCATTTGGTTTTACTGTTACTATTTCTCTTTCTTGTATTCCACTCTAAGTATAAAGGGATAATATTTTTTAAGGAAATGGGGTCTCCCACTGTTGCCCAGGCTGGGGTGAAGGGATCAAAGCTCACTGCTCTGGGCTCAAGTGATGCCCCTGCCTCAGACTGTCAATTAGCTAGGACTGTAGGTATGCACCACCAGGCCACCATGACTGTTTTTTGTTTGTTTGTTTGTTTGTTTTTTATAGTGGAGATGGGGGTTTTCCTATGTTGCCCAGGCTAGTCTCAAACTCTTGGCCTCAAGTGATCTCCCACTTCAGCCTCCCCAAAGTTCTGGTATTACAGGTGTGAGTCATGGCACCCAGCCAAAAGATAGTATTTGTGACATATTACATGAATACCTCATTTATTCTCTGTAAATTTTGTTGTACACTAGCTTTCTACTCATTGAATTAATGGCATCCATGACTGCAGGGTTTGATGGATAAAGTCTAAAGCAATAGTTGAGCTAATGTTTCAAATTATATTGTTTTTAAGTTCATAATCAGATAATCTTAAGTTATGATATGTCAGGCAAGGTTTTTGAATTGAGACAACTTCATTCCCACTAAAAATCCCTGTCCAAAAAGGAGCAATGCAAAGGAAATATCATGTATTTGATTTTTAATTAGTACTATATATAAATATATTTATCACAATGCAACTTCTTTCTGGAAGAAAATAATGGCTAAAATAATAGCAAATTTTACAGTCATCTACTAGACAGAATTTCAGTTTTACACATTCAAACATAATTTATGTCTACATCATCAAAGCCACTTTATAAACTATTCTTTCAAAATAAACTAACAATTATGTATTCAGTCATTCTTTGCTGAATATCTCCTATGTTGTAATAACCATGTTAGTTATTTGAAGTCTTGAGGTATTGATGCAAGAAGTAACACCTAAGCAGAGACCTAAAATTTTAGCAGAATAAGAACAAATGATGAGGGAAATGAGAGTGAAAAGAGTATATCAAGCAAAGAGAATGACTCTTAAGAAGGTTAAGTGATTAAAGAGGACCATACATTAAAAAAATAAAAACACTAGTGGAAAAGGCATAGAATAAGACCAGAAAGCCAAGGGCCTTCTTAATTACTTGAAGGAATATGAACTAAGAATAATGGGGAGCCATTTACTAAATTTTTTCATAACTTCATTGAGGTATATTCTACATATCATAAAATTCACCCAATTGAAATGTACAATTCAATGATTTTTTTGTAATCTTATCCTAGAAGAAAATTCTAGGATGGAGATACAAATTTTGAGTTACTAGGTTAGAGATTATATTTAATACCATTCCTATGTAAGAGATCATCAAGACAGAGAATGTAGATGGAAAAGAGAAGTTTACCGAAACACGAGCTCCGTGGGCATATTACAGGAAGATAGTTCCACAGTAGTAAATGTAATCTAGATGGCATGCTCAGTTAATACGTTAAAGACTATAGATGGCTCTAGGCAGTTTTTACTCTTGAATAAGTAAATAACCTAATTTTGAATTATTATAACCAAGGTTGATCCCAAAAAAGAAAGTCCTTAGCAGTCCGAGGTGATATGAGTTGATTAGCTCTTGGCCAAGGCCCTTTGAAGAGGAGACAAAAATAATAAGAGATTGGCCTGATTTATTGGCTGAATTCAGTTGAATAAAGATTATTTCCAAACAATTCTCAAGATGTTGTTACAGATGTGAAAGACCAACTTGTTTTGCATTACTGTAGACATTTATGAATTAACTGAGTTTTTTAGTTCTTGTAAATATTTTATGGCAATTACAGAAGGACATTCATACAGTGGCATAAGTGTGAAAACATCATTTGTGCAAATGCTATTTTCTTTGGCAGAAATATTATGAGTTCCCGTTTTAACTTTAAGAAGTAGGATTGTGTATATGATTAATAATATCTCATAACGTTTAATTTTCACATTCATTTAGTAACCATTGTCTTAAATGGTTGAAATATGAGGGAATGATTTGTGATGATTGAAGTCTGAAGGAATCAGCTTTTTATTTTCTAGAATTTCTTGGTGGTGATTGAAATCCGAGGGAATCAACTTTTAATTTTTAGAACTTCACAGAAATTTTGATGATGATAACAATTACTAATAATTGTTAATTATTGACAATTAAGAGAGAGACAGAGATAGAGGAGAGAGAGAGAGAGAGAACTGAGACATTGGAATCATTTTTTCATCTCTCTACTGCCAGCAAAGCTCGCAGCAAATCCTTTGGCTTTGGTGGGTCCCAACGTGCCTTCATAGAAATGTGTTTATTGCAACCATGTGACTTACTGGTTCTGTAAGGAGGTGTTGGTGGCACAGGGAGCTAGTAAAGAAAAACAATATATTTTTAGGCTTATTAGATATCTCTTGTGATGCCTTCGGTAAGAGAAACAAGAAAGTCTAGCAGACAGAAAAAATTAGAACCAGACAGTTAAAAGGCTCATTCTGACAAATAGATCTAGAGTTGTGGGACTGACAAATGGATTTATTTTCTAAATAATTTGAATTTCTTTTTAAAATCAAGGGGCACATATTGTAACAATCTTAACTAAATTTTCAAATTCTTGCTTAGGAGTTATCTTGTTCATTCAGCAACGTATTATACTATTCACACTGGTGTTTTTCAGAGTCCTTCCAGTTTCTCACATCTCTCCTCCAGCTGCTTTTCCTCCACCCCAGCCACAGCTGGTCTGTCATCTACTTACTTTGCTCAAGTTATTGAAAGACATGACCTTAGTTTGCCTTGTGAGATGTATTAGCAATGGAAATGTGATTTTGCCTCTGATTTCAGTTTACTCCGTTAAAGTGAAAAATGAAAAAACACTGCTTCACTATGTATTTAAAACAGATTTTATTAAAATAGGAAAATTTTATTTTTATCTTCCTTCTTTTGAAAAAAAAAATTTACAAAACTTTTAGAAGTTCTCTTTCTAGCCTCACCAACTCTATTATTCCCTTCCTTAATTCCTCAAGGGTAACCACAATTCTAACATGTTGCCTTGAACCCACGATTTTTGTCATTTACAGTATCAGATACACACACTTACATATGCATCTGATACTGTTTCATTTGTCAGGTTTTTTGGAAGTGGCATTGTACTGCATATATATTTCAGTAGCCAGCTTTTGTTCACATATTATGTTCCTGATATCTCTCCATGCCCTATGTGTGTGTATATATAAATTTATATATATATATATATAATGTGACTAGTAAATACTGATAAAGAATTTTTCTAGGATTTGAACAAATTTAACCTTCCACCAGCAATTTATGGAAGTTCCAGAAATCCATATTGTTGAGGCGTTTGTTATTACCAGTCCTTTCATTTGTCTATTCTGGGGAAAGTGAAAGGAGTATGCATTGTGATTTTAACTTGAATTTCACTGATTTTTTTTGCACTTTAAAAAATTGAGATAAAATTCACATAACATAAAATTAACCATTTAAAAATGTGTCAGTCAGTAGTTCCTAGTATATTCATAAGGTTGTATAATTATCATCAGGATTTAATTTCAGGAAATTTTTATCACCCCAAAAAGCAACACAAAACTGTTATCAGATACTCCACAATAAAATAAAACTAGAAATTGATAACAAGAGGAATATTAGAAAGTGTAGAACAACATGGAAATTAAACAATGTGCTCCTGAATCACCCAGTTGGTCAATGAAGAAATTAAGAAGGAAATTTAAAATTTTCTTGAAACAAATGACAATGGAAATACAACATACAAAAGCCTACGGGATACAGTGAAAGCAGTAATAAGAGGGAATTTAATAGCTATAAATATCTATATTAAAAAACTTTTTAAAAACGATCTGATGATACTTAAAGAACTGGAGAAACAAGAACAAACCAAAACACAAGTTAGTAGAAGAAAAGAAATAATAAAGATAAGAGCAGAAATAAATTAAATCGAAATGAGGAAAATAGTACCAGAAATCAATGGACTGAAAACTTTGGTTTTAGTTAAGATAAACAAGATTGACACACTTTTAGCCAGACTAAGTAAAAAAGAGAGAAGACCCAAATACATAAATTCAAAGATAAAAAAAGGCGACATTACAACCAATACCATAGAAATTCAAAGGACCACTGGAGGCTACTGTAAGTTCCAAGTATATGAAAATAAATTGGAAAACCTAGAAGAAATGTACAAATTCCCAGACACTTACAACCTACTGCCATTCAGCAATGAGGATATCCAAAAGCTGAACAGACTAGCAACAACTAGTAAGTACAACACCATAAAAAAGTCTCCCGGCAAATAAAAGCTCAGGACCCAATGACTTCACTGCTGAATTTTACAAAACATTTAAAGAAAAAGTAACATTAATCCTACTCCAACTATTCCCAAAAATAGAGAAGAAGGGAATACTTTCAAATGAATTTCATAAGACCAATATTACCCTGATCTCAAAATATGACAAAGACACATCAAAAAAGAAAACTACAGGCCAAGATCCCTGATAAATATGGATGCAAAAATCCTCAATGAAATACTAGAAACTGATTTCAACAGCACAACAAATGATCATTTATCACAACCAAATGGAATTTATCCCAGGGATGCAAAGATTGTTAAACATACATAAATCAATTAATGTGATACATCATATCAACAGAATAAAGGGCAAAACCCATGTGATCATTTCAATAGATGCTAAAAAGGCATTTTATTAAATTCAACATTCCTTCACCATAAGAAACTCCAAAAATTGAATAAATATGCCTCAACATAACAAAAGCCATGTATGAAAGACCCACAGCTAGTATCATACTGAATGGGGAAAACCGGAAAGCCTTTCCTCTAAAATCCAGAACATGACGAGGATGACCACTCTCACCTCTGTTATTAGACATAGTGCTGGAAGTTCTGGCTAAAGCAATCAGACAAGAGAAAGAAATACAGGGCATCCAAATTGGAAAGAAATCAGTCAAATTAACCTTGTTTGCAGATGATATAATCCTATATTTGGGAAAACCTAAAGACTCCACCAAAAACTTAGAAATGATAAACAAATTCAGTAAATTTGCAGGATAAAAAAACCAATATACAAAAATCAGCAGCATTTCTATATGGCAACAAAAATCTGAAAAAGAAATCAAAAAGTAATTCTATTTATAATAGCTACAAACAAAATTAAATGCCTAGGAATTAATAAAGTGAAACATTTCTATAATGAAAACTATAAAACACTGATGGAATCAATTGGAGAGGACACAAACATATGGAAGGATATTCCATGTTCATGAATTGCAAGAATCAATATTGTTAAAATGTCCATATTATCCAAAGCCATATAAAAAATCTTGCCATACAAAAAATCAAATCAAAATGGATTAAAGACCTAAATCTAAGATCTCAAACTATGAAACTACTAAAAGAAAACATTGTAGAAACTCTCCAGGACATTGGACTGAGCAAAGATTTCTGAGGAATACCCTACAGTTATAGGCAACAAAAGCAAAAATAGGCAAATGGGTTCATATCAAGTTAAAAAGCTTCTGTATAACAAAGGAAACCATCAACAAAGTGAAGAGACAACCCATAGAATGGGAGAAAACATTTACAAACTGTCTACTTGACAAGTTATTAAAAATGAGCTATATAGGCAGCTCAGACAACTCTATAGGTAAAAATTGAATAATCTGATTAAAAGGAGCAAAAGATCTGAGCAGACATTTTTCAGAAGAAAACATACAAATGACAAACAGGCATATGAAGAGGTGCTCAACATCAATGATCAACAGATAATCACTTGAACCCAGGAGGCAGAGGTTGCAGTGAGCTGAGATTGTGCCACTGCACTCCAGCCTAGGTAACAAAGCCAGACCCTGTCTCAAAAAACAAAACAAGACAAAAAACTACAGTAAACAAAAAACAATACTATTGGTTTAAAAAAAAAAAAAAAGGAAACATAGATCAACATAACAGAATACATAGTCTAAAACGGATTTCAAACACATATATAGTCAATGGATCTCTGACAAAAGGGCAAAAACAATTCATGGAGAAAGGATATCTTTCTAAATGTGATGTGGAACAGTTAGATGTTTACATGCAGAAAGAAAAAAAAGGAACTCTAGCCACAGACCTCGCCTTTCACAAAATTAATTTAAAATAGATCAAGATTAAAATGTAAAATGCAAAACTTTTGAATTTCTAGAATAAAATTTTAAAAATGTGTGTGACCTTGGGTTTGAGAAGAGATTTTAGAAAAAATGTTAAAATCACGATCCATGAAAAATACTAAGTTAAGCTATATTAAAACTACAATTTTCTGTTTTGCAAAAGAAACTATACTGCAAATGAAAAGACAAGCCATAGGCTGAAGCAAAGTATTGCAAAACACGTATCTGATAAACGGCCTGATCCAAGTAAAATGAAGAACACTTTGAGTAATAAGAAAACAAAAGTCTAAATGAGCAAAAGATGTGAATAGGCACCTCACCAAAGAATATATACAGATGGTAAATAAACATATGGAAAGATGCTCAACTTCATTTGCCACTATAAAAATGCAAATTAGAAGTACCAGATACCACTAGACACCTATCAGAACGGTTAAAATCCAAAACACTGACAGTGCCAAAGTCTGTCAGGGATGTGGAGAAACAAGAACTCTCACTCATTACTGGTAGGAAAGTGAAATGGTACAACTGCTTTAGAAGACAGTTCATCAGTTTCTTACAACTGTGAGTCAGAAATTGTGCTCCTACATATTCACCCAGCTGATTTGAAAATGTATGCCCACCAAAAAATCTGCATATGAATATTTATAGCAGCTTTATTCATAATCTCCAAACACTGGAAGCAACTAAAATGTCCTTCAATAGATAAATGGATAAACATACTGTAGCAATCCACATAATGGAACAGTATTCAGTGATACAAAAAAATGAACTTTCAAATATGAAAAGACATTTGAGGAAACTTAAATGTGTACTGCTACCCCAAAACCTAAAATGCAATAAAAAATATATATATTAAAAAAAAAACTTCAGCTCTCATTTCCGAGCTCTACCCACCACCAAAAATGCAAAAAAAAAAAAAAAAAAGAAAAGAAAAGCGGTCTGAAAGGCTACACACTGTATAAGTCCACTTATATCCTATTTTGTAAAAGGCAACCAGAAAGAAAGTAAAAAGATCAATAGTTGCTAGGGTGGGGGGAAAGAGGCAAGGGTTAAATAGGTGAAACAAAAAGGATTTTTTTTTAGGGTGGTGAAGACTATTCTGCATAAAACTGTAATGGTGGACATAAGGCATCATGCCTTGTCATGTTCTTGTGCTCATAGAACTTTACAAGCACAAAGTGTGAACTTTAATGTATTCAAATTTAAGAAAATAATTTATAAGATCAGTGGATGCCAGGAAGGAATGCAGATTATGACAAGAGACTTTAACTGTACTGCAGATGTATGAAGCACTCTTACTGAAAGGATGAAGGGAAAAATGATAATCCAAGTTACTTTGAAAATGAGTGGCATCTGTAAGGCTAAAGGTAGAAGGAACTGCACAGAGCACTCTGTCTATAGACATAAATACTCTAGTTCCTAAAGCTGTTGTCCATGGGGGTACAGGTCAGCAATCCTGATACTGCTATGCATGTACACTGAAAATGAACAATTAGGTCAAGAGCTGGCAGATTGTGGGAGCTAGATTTCTCACTATTGAAGTGGTAAGCTACAGATGAGACAGGGGAGAAGACTAGATGATCTATGTAGTAAGGGATTACAGCTGAAGACCTCAGTATGAACTCATATTATATTAATATAGACATAGTTGTATATGAGTATTTATAGATATGCATATATAAACAAATTAATATTTAAACCCAGATATTTTCCTTTTCTGTTAGATGTAAAGGCCTGAAATCAGAAGCAATGAACATACTTTGTACCCCTAATACCTATGTCTTAGTTTTTATTACTATTCTCCAATTTTTAAAAAACAGAGCACCTTAGAAAAATCTATGATTGTACAACTGGAGTGGAAAATACATAAGCTGAGCTGGAGCATCTTGTAAAGCCAACAAGGAAGGAAATGTTTTAAAAAATCCCACGTTGATGGAAACATAATGAAAGGCACAGTAACCAAGTGAAAAAGCTACAAAGGCAAGACTAGAACAATTCGAACAGAATAAATAAAATACCATTGAATTATAACCCAGAGAATAAAGTTATTATCCCCGAGTTCATTCTTAAATAAATGATTTAATAAATTAATAAATGGAGAGAAGCGACAAATATTCTATATATAAGAAATCTAAATATATTTACCACTTTTATTCAGCATGGTCATAACTATAGCAATAAAACAAGAAAAATAAATAATAACCTTATATATCAGAAAAAAAGGAGTTAAACTATGCAAACGACAATAATTATTTGCATACTAAAATCCTATAACACCTACAGAACAGCTACTAGAATGAATAAGTGAATTTAGAAACATTGTAGGCTACAAGGTTAACATACAGAAGTCAAAGTTTGTCATAATGACAGCACAAAATGAGGGAGAGAAATTTTAGAAAATAATTCAATTTAAAATAGCATGATAAGGCACAGAATTCCTAGGAAAAAATATTTTAACAGAGTAAATATAAGATTTATATGCTCAAAATTATAAAGTATTACTGACAGAAATTAAAAAAGACAAATAAATGAAGGCATAAGGTTGAAAACATTAATATTATCAAAATGTCAATCCACACTCTCAATTGATATATAAATTTGGACATAATCCCAGTGATATACCTAGGGGTTGTTTTGTAAAAATTGAGAAACTTACTCTGAAATTCATATAAAAATGTGAAAGATCTAGAATATCCAAAGCAACTTCATAATAGACAAACAAATTTGTAAGACGTATTACTTGACTTCAACACATATAAAACTACAAACAGAAGGACAGTTTTTCAATAAAATAGAGGACTCGGAAGTTGACTCACACTTATAAAGTCATTTGATTGTTAACAAAGATGCCAAAACATTCAATGGGAAAAGAAAGTCTGTTAACAAATGATACTGTACCAACTGGGCATACATCTAAAAAAGAAAAGAACATCAACCTCTACCTCATTTTATATACAAAATTTAATTCAAATTAGATCATCAACCTAAAAGTAAAGACTAATATCATAAAGCTTTAGAGGTCAGCATCAAAAAATATCTTCATGACTTGGGAGTGGACAAGTGTCCCAGAGTGGTCCCAGATAGCAAAGAAAATAAGAAAAGTATTTAAAATTGATTTTATCAAATTTTTAAAAATTTTGTTCATCAGAAACTATTGTTTAGCTGGGCATGGTGGTGTGCGCCTGTAGTCCCAGCTACTTTACAGACTGAGGCAGGAGAATTGGATGAGCTGGAAGGTAGAGGCTACAGTAAGCTGTGATTGTGCTGCTGCACTCTAGGCTGGGCAACAAGAGCAAGATTCATCTGGAAAAAAGAAAAAAGGATGGAAGGAAGGAAG
>PVKV010035568.1:0-16441 GCA_004027835.1 Alouatta palliata
ACATATCATCCAACTCACTCCAGTCACCTAGCTTTTGTTGGTGGCAAAGGCCCTGGAACTCTCCCTCTGAGCAGAGAGTGAGGCTCCTCCCACCACAGCCCAAACAAGTACTGGACTTCCACTGCCTAGTTTTAAAGGCAAAATAAATGATTCGGGCATACAACAACTACGTGAAATAAAGGAAGAACAGAAGGATAAAAAAAAAATAATAAAGGAATGCAAGAGAGGAGGAGGAAGGTGAATAGGCCAGACTGCAGCCCCCAGTGCCACACTGGTCTCTGAGCGGCCCTGCTCCTCACCATCTCACTCTTCAGGCTAGATCCCCTCACCCATGGCTCCCACCTCTGCCCAGTGGCTGCCCTCATACTGATACTCACCTGCAAGAGCTCTGTGGCCTGCTCGCTGTGCCCAGCTCAGAGTCGCTGCACTTGTCCACTTAACTGTTCCAGTTGATCGGGGAGGACCAAGCGGCACCTACCTCCACCCCGTTTCCCAGGCCACGTGTCCTTCTGTATAAAGGTCTTGGTACTGTTTATGCTGCAAATCAGAAGACGCTGCCCACCATCATGGAGCCACCTCCAAACTGGCACCTCTCAGGCCATGCCGATGCCTGACCAGGCTGGCAGCTGCTGCAGGTGCTGTATGTGACTCAGCCACAGGACTCTGGGTCCTGCCCCCCGATGTGGTCTTTGCTGTGAGGGTGGTGTTCTGGTCACACACAGCACCCTGTGGCTCCCCATGCTGGTGAACTAGCCCCTCCATAGCCACAGAGCGTGGTGCTGCCTGAGGATCTGCAGGCGGGACTGGCAGACCCAGAGGATGCACCCATGCCTGTTGGAGTGGTCAGCGTGCTGCCCAGCGCCCACAGGCAGGCCTCCCTAGGAATGGTGCCATGCGGAGTGCTCATATTGGCACCTCCTGCTGGCAGGTTAGACTCTCAGTAGCAATAGCGGCTGCATCAGCCCTGATAAGTCAGAGAACGTGCTGTTGAGGCCCTTCCCACCCGCCCTGGGTGGCCAGCGACCGCCAGCTGTCTCTCAAAGCTGTTCAGTGCCCCCCTCTATGGCGGATGCTCTCAGGTGGACATTACTGTGAGACAGCATCCTGCACACTTCCCATTCCTCCACACACCGCACATGCTGACACCTCACCAGGCTGGCAGCTGCTGCAGGTGCTATATGTGACTCAGCCACAGGACTCTAGGGGGCTAGTGTTAGTCCAACTTTGATCTACTTTTCCTCCTACACCAGGGGGTGACCAGGTGTGTCTGCCATTGGGGGCATTTTCCTCACCACGTTCTCTTCCTGGCCCTGCTGGATGGGGCTCTGGTGAACTTGCTATTCCCTTTTTGGCTTGCCCACCTACCCAGTGAGCTGACCCACACACAGGCCACACTTGGTCACAGGGAGTCCCCCCATAGCTGTAGCTGTGAGCTGAGGCAGGGCGCGGGTACAGCAGAGCCGGCGATGCAGAGGTCGGGTGGTGACGCAGGGGTGTAGGCTGCCCGCCTGAGCCCTCTGGGGCTTGCCAAGCCCAGCTGCGTGTCCACCACGGTCCCTGCCTGACCTTGCGCCTGTGGGGCTGATGGAAGTCAGCTCGTGGTGGTTACTTCCCACATGTGGTCACGTGGGGTCCCATGGGCAGGCGCTCTGCCTCTCCCAGGCCCAGTCAGCACTCCAGGCATGTGTTTCCCTGCTATAGATGGTCCTGCAGGCTGTGCTGCCCTCTTCCTTCTGGCTGTGCTGCCCTCCTCCCTCTAGCTGTGCTGCCCTCCTCCCTCTGGCACTGACCGCAGGCCCCATATGCCTCTTGTCCCACCCGTCCCTAGCCAGCCCTGGCCTTTTAGCCTCACTCAGCAGGGCCTCCACTTCCCTCAGGCTTCCAGGAGCCAACCCAGCAGCCAGGTCACACCTTTCCTGGGAACCTACCAGGGTAAATTGGTATCCCAGGAGAGCTCCCAAGTCAGTGAACCCTCCTGTCCAACTTGTGGTTGGGCCCCGGGGTAGGCACCCTGAGAATCCAGGCCCTCGTATCTTCTCACAGCTCTCACCTGCACCCCGGGCTAGGTATGGAAACCCGTTTCAGGGAAGAGGCAAGTTACAGGCCTGATGCCAGGAGAAGGGTTAGGGCAGGTTTTAGGGGGCAGTGTTGACTTGCTGAGAGGTATTTGCCTTATATTCTAGCAAGGGGGATCTGATAGGGATGGGTGGGCCATGTCTGTAGGCTCGGGGTCAGAGGAAGCTGGAGTTAGGGGCATTCACCCAGAAGCACCCATACCAAGTTATAGGGTGCCTCCCCACCCCTCACAAGCTCACCTTCCTCCGGTGGCTGATTTACGGGTGGAGCTTGACCACACTTACTGACAAGTCCAGGGGCCAGGGCTGAGTCTCAACCTTCTTTGCTTCTTGCTACCAGCTGCCCCTCTGCTTTCACCCTCACCTGTGAGAATGTTAGCACGTGGATGGCCCCCTATGCCAGGTGCTGTGGCTTTTCCACCTGACCTGTTGGTGGGGTCGGGGTGGGGCGGGCACCCTCGTTGCCAGCTGGAGAGCCATGCCGTTTCAAAATCCTTCTCCTCACCCTCGTGTCCGCTCCCCCCATCACAAGGTAGTTTCTCTGGAAGCTGAGGTGGATCTGGGAAGCAGGGTTTGGTAGATTAGGTGCCAGCATCTGTAGAAGGGCAGAGAGGGAGCAGGACTGGGCAGAGCTAACTGACAGGGAGCTCTGGAACCATGTGGCCTCACAGCGGTTCCAGGTACCCCAGTGCTGTTGGCCATAGGGTAGGCAGCCCTGGGAAGAGTGGTCCATGGGGAGGAACTGAGGGGCACCCCATTGCCTGCTGGCACCACTTCCCACAGCAGGTAGCTTGCTGGGCTGGGGACGTGGGTGGTTTATCCAAGTCGTTTGCTTTGTCCTTTACACCAGGCTGCACACTCCTGACACCACCGGACAGACTCCCATGGTAAAAAGTCATTATTAGTAAAATAAGTTCATCGTGGCGATTACTGTAAACTAGACTGTGTCCTGCCACTTACCCTGTCCTGGCAGGAAAGAATCCTCATTCTCCGGGACATCCTGTGAAGCTCATTTTGAGTTATTTATCTAGAGGAGATTGAGATCTGGGGTTCTGACCTCTCCCACTGTATGATCTGTGTCAATGTGTGGTGTTGGTGCGGATGTGGGGCAAATATTCAACCAACTTGATGTTCAGACACATTTTGGCCGAAGGCATTTTGGAAGTGGAGCCCTGGGGCTGAATGCTGCTTGGGGGGTAGAGGTCTCCGAGTTCACCGTGCCCAGAAAGGTCTGTGGGGCTTGAAGTCATCATTTCAGAACGAATTCCAGCCCTCCAGCCAGTGGCGTTTCTCCCACTCTGCAAGTCTTGACAGATCTTTACTTTTTGCTTCCCCTTGAAATGTGCTGGTGCCTCTTGAGCTGCTGTTTTCAGCTGGGGCCATTTCCTCCCACCCCCACTTCGCCCCTGGGGGACGCATCTGAGGGGCAATGTCTGGAGACAGTTTGGTTGTCACACATGAGGAGGTGGCCATTAGCAGAGGCCAGGGTGCTGCTCAGCACTCTGCATAGCACACGGGACAGCCCTGCTCAGCACCCTCCAAAGCACATGGAACAGCCCCCACACCAAAGAGCAGTCCAGCCCAGAATGTCCCTAGTCTCCTGGGGGAGAAAGGCTGCTCTAACCCAAGAGCGAAGAGCCTGCATTTCCCTCAGTGTGAATTCTATACTTTCTGAGCAGAGTATTTGACAAAGCGTCTCCACAGAAAGTGAATAAACGCTGTTCAGGTGACTTGTGTTATGACAACTCTGGTTGAAAGTGACTATGCAAATGATGTAAATGATGACGTTCCTTTCATGAGCCTTTGGTGTATTTGAGCCTTCAGCAGCCTGAGGCAAGACTGAGACAAGTGTGGTTTTCCCCCACTTTGCATGTGCAGAGCTCTGCCAGGAGGATAAGCTAAAGGGATCACATCATCAGGACAAAAAGAACATGCAAATGACAGGCTGTGTGGCCTCCTTTCCTACGGTGTCTGCTACAGGCACTCAGCTGTAGACACAGACTACGCAAAAATCAACCGAGGAGTTTCTTCCACTTTAGCCTTCCTAGTACCCAATAAATTTTCATGGAGTGCGCAGAGGACGGCGCCGTCTGACACCCACAGGCTCCCACGTGGAAGTCTTGCAGCTCTCAGGAGAGGGCCTGCTGGGGTGTAAAGCTGGAGAATGCCCTGCAAGTGCCTGAGGGCCTCACCCCAAGCTCACTCTTGAGAGCCGCCTCTTGGGGACTTTAGAGACTGGCCTGAGGGAATAGGTGGTAAACCCCATGCCACAGCTGTCCCCATAAGGCTGGAGACTCCCGGATCCACTCTGCTCATCCTGGGCCCATTTCCTCACCGCCCCTCCAACTGTGCTCTGACCAGACAGATGTCTGCAAAGACGTCTCTCTTTCACTTTCCTCCGACATTTCTCATTTCTCTGGATGGTTACATGATAACCTTTTTAATAGTTGGACAACTGTGACCACACCATGGGGTGATGTAGGTTGTCTACAGGGAGTCCCTATGCACTCGGCCGTCTCAGAACAACATGTTGGTTGGTCAAGTTTCCACTGACCGCATCTGTGTGAGTCTTATTCGGGTAGAAGTCTGACACCTCTCGTTTTAAAACTACTGAAAATAGTGTGTATAAGAATGTGCTCACACAAATTGAGTATATTTAATCCTACAAGGGAGTTTTTTTTTTTTTTTTTTGGCAGGGGTGACTGTTGTTCAAACCAACTCACTGGCCGTGTTTAAGTAAGCAAGCATTAACAACCTAGGGTCAGCCCTGTCATTTTTGCTCTTGAGTAAATTGAGAAATGCCCTTGGTTGTCATGTACTTTCAACCACCTGGAATGGAGAAAACCGAAGGTACCGGAAAGGATCTCCAGGGATGAGCAGGCATGGAGCCAGCAGGGATAGGGAGGAAGACTGGCCGCAGCCAGTGAGTGCTGAGCAGAGAGAAGGGCCGTTCTTGGCTAGCATCAGGCCAAGAGAGTCAAGAAAGGGGAGTGAAAGAGAGATGGGAGAGAAGAGTGGTAGGGCTGTAAATTGACCTCCAGGTGGCAGAAAATAAAGTTGGAAGAATTCACTGGGGCAGACAGCCAGGGCCCTGCAGGAGGAACTGGAGAGTAAACTGAGGACCGCTCCCCTTCGTGATTCAGCCAAGCATCAGGCTTGGTGGGGTCGCTTGCTCCCGCTGCCTGAGCTAAGGCTCTGCTAAGCTGATCCTGAGAACATACTTCATGCTTAACTTCAGGGATTTGGCTGTAGTGTCCTCACTGTGCAGAGAATGAAAGAAACATGGTCTAGGAAAGGAAAACCCCACAGCATGGAGCACCTTCTGCCGCAGAGGCGGCACACCTGGAGCCCCACTCCCCTTCCTGCTGCATTTGGGTCTGCCGTTAGAAGAGCCATTGCAACTGCCAACAGTGAGATCAGGTCACATTTCTTTGTTTATGGACCATCTTTTCACTGAGAAGAAGCTGTTCCGTTCAGGGATTTCATAGAGTTTCTCCAGACTCTTCAAACACTCATGACTGCGTCCAAGTTGTAGCTCCAGTGGCAGACTCCAGTTTGGGAGATCATTAAGAACCTTGCAAACCCTTGTGAGAAGCCTGTCCCCAGTCTTGTTTTCAGCCTCTGCCTGTGTGGGAGGGACAGTGAGTCAGCCACGTGTTTGCTTTGCCGGTTCTGCCTGTATGCACTCCAAGCCATGCATTTCACATGCAATAAATGGCATCGAGACATTGGCAAGAGGCATATGGGCGTCTTACAGTGTCTTAGTGACGTCAGAGCCTTTTGTCTTCTGTGATATTGCCTCTTTGGGAAATGGAAGCCACCTACCAAAATTGTGTTTTACCGGAGCCCCAGGAGCTCATGGTCAAGGCTTTGTGACCATCAGAGTTGTTAGGAAGGTTAACCAGACAAGATGAATGACAGACCGGAAATTGTCCCATCAGGCCAGTGTGGAGTTTCTTTATCAGACATGCATGCACCTCTCCCCGCCTTATCTCGGCATCTGCGAGCCTGTCATTTGAATGATGTAAAATCCATACATGTTGTGCTGACACCTTAAAGGTGATCTGGTTAAGTCTCATGTATTAAAAAATAAAAAGTGATCTAGAATCCAGGACACGGTTAAAATTAATTTCATATCTACACATTTTTTTTTTTTTTTTAAGAAAAACTAATGTTAGCTTTCTCCATTGAGCCATGTGAGGTAACTGTAGCCAGCCTCTCTCAAGCCAGCTTGAAAGGCTGGTTATAGTTACCTCACATGGTAATCTTGGACACATTCAAGCCCTGGATAGTTCTGTCTTTTCATATCCAAGCAATACAGTGCAGCCTCTAAGGTACACTCTGGCAGAAACAGTCACTGCCATTAGAATATTTCTCTGTATGTTAAAAACAAGTCACCATTGACTTCCCAGATAAAGAAAATGTTTGGTAGGAGTTCTACACCTGGTTCAAATTCTTAAAATTATAAGTTGCCTAACTTTACATATGCTGATTTTCCTGGATTGTTTTGTGTGTTAAAAGAGCTCACACATGGGAAGGGGTGGCATTAGGGGGAGGAGGACAGGTGAAGGAGAGGAAGTTGTACCAGTAATTTTAAATGAATGGTAAAAAGACCTTTTCTATCTTAGATTTCTTTATTGAGTTGCTGTGATTCTATAGTAGATTGTAAGGTAAGCCTTTTTTGCATTCCTTTTTAAGAAAAAAGCCCAATGGATTACTTTCCCACTGCCCAGCTGACTCCACTTTGCACAGGGTCTGTTCCTAGTGCCTTGTTTTCCCCGCAGGGCTGTTGTTTGCAGATGTCTCTCTTTAGTGTGGATTTTAAGGGATGGGTCTTCCCCACTGGCCTCCCGCCCCATTTCGTATTACATCCCCTGTTCTTCTCTGCAGGCAAATGAGATGCTGCTGAGCGGGCGGAAGCTGACGGCGCAGGAGGCGTGTGGCAAGGGCCTGGTCTCCCAGGTGTTTTGGCCCGGGACGTTCACTCAGGAAGTGATGGTTCGCATTAAGGAGCTTGCCTCGTGCAACCCAGTTGTACGTCTAATCGTTTCTGTTACATGTTACTTTTTAAAAAATAGAACCTTTTCCCCCAGAGAACTCACAAATTTGCGATTATTCCTAAGTCCTTCACGTGTGTCCTCAGCAGAGCAAGTCCCGTGAAGTCCCGCCAGAAGCTATTGCTGCCACTGCTGCCCCTGTGCTCGCCTCACCTTCCCTTTGCAAATACTCAAGAACCACGGAAATGGACTTCAGTCTGAAATGTTAGCAAGTTAGCAAATGTCCTGTGAAAGTCGACCACAACCAACGTGGATACAATTCTTTACTGTTTCCAAAGCCTCTCAGTCACATTATTAGCTTCTCCCCACTTTCTCCACAGTGGGCCCTGGTGGTGGTGGTGGTGGTGGTGGTGGTGGTGGTGGTTTGTGAGATGGAGTCTCACTCTGTCGCCCAGGTTTGAGCACAGTGGGGTGTGATCTCGGCTCACTGTAGCCTCAACCTCCTGAGTTCAAGTGATGCCTTTGCTTCAGTCTCCCAAGTAGCTGGGATTACAGACACGTGCCACCACGCCTGGGCTATTTTTGTATTTTTAGTAGAGACAAGAGCCTTACCATGTTGGCCAGGCTGGTCTTGAACTCCTAACCTCAAGTTGATCTACCTGACTTGGCCTCCTAAAGTGCTGGGATTACAGGTGTGAGCCACTGTGTTTGACCTCCTAAGTTTTTGTTGAGTAAATGTGCTGAATAGGCCAGGCACGGTGGCTCATGCCTGTAATCCCAGCACTTTGGGAGGCCAAGGCAGGCGGATCACTTTAGGTCAGGAGTTTGAGACCAGCCTGGCCAATATGGTGAGACCCCGTGTCTACTAAAAATACAAAAATTAGCTGGGCTTGGTGGCGCACGCTTGTAATCCCAGCTATTCAGGAGGAGAATTGCGTGAACCCGGGAGGTGGAGGTTGCAATGAGCCAAGATCGCACCACTGTTCTCCAGCCTGTGCAACAGAGTAAGACTCTCAAAAAAAAAAAAAAAAAAAAAAAAAAAATTATACAAATTTTTAACAAAATACTGAATAATAGTCTTCTAACAAAATTTCATTTGGCAAATTACAGGATGTGAAATGTTTAGTATTAACTGACACAACTCTCATCTGAACTGTCTTAGGCAGACAAGCAACCCTCATTATGAAAATTACATTTTGTTTAGAAAATCCCCTCAGCGGGCACCCTCAGAGCTTTCACTGGGCATCAGCAGAGCAGATGTCCAGTTCGGGGGTCCACGCCAGCATGCGGCAGTGGCACGAGGCCGAGGCTGTGTCAGGGGTGGGTGCCAACAGCCCAGCTCTCCTTTGAAATAGCTTAACAGCCGTTTTGAAGTTAAGAATGTACCCAGTGTCTAGTGGGGAATGTGCTTTATACGTGTATGAGGCCTGACACATACTGTGAGAAAATGTCTGGTAACCTTTTTAACAGGTGATTGCTGGAATTGGATGATCTGAGGGACCCATATCTGCCAGCATGCACCCTACTCACTAGCTGCTTGTTTGCCGGTGCAGGTGCTGGAGGAGTCCAAAGCCCTTGTGCGCTGCAACATGAAGCTGGAGCTGGAGCAGGCCAACGAGAGGGAGTGTGAGGTGCTGAAGAAAATCTGGGGTTCGGCGCAAGGGATGGACTCCATGTTAAAGTACTTGCAGAGGAAGATTGATGAGTTCTGAGTGTCGAGTTGCCCATCCGGCTGAGCAGAAGAGCACCACTGGCTCCAGTTGCCCTGATCCATTCTTATAGCCGGAAACAAGCTCACTCGTAGCTCACGCTTGGAAGCAGGACTGGGAACATCCACGCTATTTATTATCGGGGAGTTTTAAAAGTACTGTAACTTTAAAATAAATAACTACAAAGCTTCTTTATCCAAATGTCATTATTTTATACTTACATACACGCAAGTGTAGAAGTATAAAGGGGAGCACTAGACTGCTCTTAGAAGCTCTCATTTGTGTTTTCTTTGGCTAGTACTGTATAAAAAGCAGAATTGTGTTTCATTGGTTTGGGATGACAGAAAAGTCTGGAATAATGTTTGTTTTCCTCATTTCTTCCTTCAGGAACACAAAATCTAAATGGGTATTAGCCAGCCTCACCTCCCCTGCCCCACGTAGAGACACAGAGTGATCTGAGGCATTGGCTTTTTTTCCAAGAGGGTACAGATACCTCAGATTTGGGAAACTCTAAATCAAAAGACATAGCTTCTAGGATAAATACTTCTGATGAAAAATCCACCGAGGAGCATATCCGCAAGCCAGGTATATGCTTAGGATTCATGCTGAGATACCAGTTTGTTTCCCCATCTTTTTTAAGTATGTCCAGTTCTTACCCAGTTAACATGAAGAAACCACTGTCTCTAGAAGAAAGCTTGTTTTGCAGTATTAGTGAATCACTGAATAGCTTAAGTATGACTATCTAAGTTATAAGTTAGTCTTTAGTGGGTTTTAAATAGTTTTTCTGACCCTTTTGAAAAATAACTACGTAAGTGCTTCTTGTTGCTGGGTGAGAAATACTACTTTATAGACAGTTCTGGTTTTCTATTCGCAGATATGATTGATGTATTACACCAAAATAAAGTATTTTTATGTTTATAAAGTGTAATTTTTAGATTCACTTAGAATATATTTAATAAGTTAAAATTATTTTGGCACACTATGAAATGCAAAAACTCCTTTCAAAACGAAAAAGAACTACCTTATATTCAACATTTAATGTTCTTGGTCTCTGCTTTTATGTCTATACAATATACTGAGGTTCAGTATGGTGTCCAAGAGGGCCCTGTGTGGATAGACAGGTGCATTCCTTCAGGAGTGGGTACTGATTCCAGACTACAGATGCCTATTATTAGTTAGGCTTCTGAGCTTGCAATCATATTGAATGTATGAAGAATGAAATAAAATCAAATCCTTATTTTTGTACAGTTTTGAAGTTTATACTTAGAACTGACCACCTCCCCAGCCACGTGGAGAGCTGTACAGTGTGTAAATCTGCCTTTATCTTGGATTGATTGGTACAGTATTTTTGCATCTGTGGGACCTACCTTTTCGTTCAGTAGTTTGAACTATATATAAACTGTACAATCTGTAAAGTTTTTATAGAATAAATATTCAGCTGTGAAAACTGGTTAAATAAAACTAATATTTCTTAACACATTTGAAATGTTTCTCTGATTCTTGTGAGATTTCTTTTCTCATGGGGTGTTTTCTCTTTTTTTCTTTCTGTGAAATATACATATGTGTGTAAAGCATCTGTACAGTTTGATGGAGTCAACACCTCTGTGACTATCACCTAGGTAGGACCTAGAGTATGACAAGTACCCTCCCTGGTCACCTTCACCTAAGTGACCACTTCCTGAATTTGTGTCAGTCATCCACTTCTTCAAAGAACTTATTCCTAAAATAAATTACTTTTAGTTCTACATGTTTTTAACCTTTATATTATATCACAATAAGCTTCTGTGACTGACTGACTTCATTCAGTGTTATATTTTCTCTTACGTAGAGTTGTAACTTACCCCTCCTCTATCCAAACCTGTAATGTGGCTGTTTTCACTCCTGTTGCACAGACAAGGAACCTGAAGAATTAAGCATTTGCCCAAGGTCACGTAAGTAATTTGGTCAGGAGCAGCACCAAGCTTTTATCCGAGGTTGATGTGGCAAAGCACATATTCTGGCAGCGACACCAAGATGCCAGTGTTGTAGAATTTACAAATAGAGAACTAAGTAAAATCTCCCGAAGTTGTCCATTTCCATCATCCGAGACTTTGCATCCTCTGGGCCTTGTGAGCCACCTCCCGTTTTTCTGAAGCAAACCTTCCACCTTTCAGCTTCTTGCACAAGAATTGAGCCCAACTAGAAGCACTGGCAACAGCAGCGAAATTCTTCTGTTTTGCGCCTTGCGTGGGTGAGCAGGAAAAGAAATGTGACTGCTCAGATTGTTGAAAATCTTGGTCCAACTTTAGAGGAGAATTTAAAAAATATAAAATATATTTTAAATTAAAAAAAAAACTGTCAAATATAAACCAGCAACTGCATCTATAAGGATTCATCTTAAGGAATGAGTGGTTACAGGAAATATGACAATAAAGATATGTATGCAATTAAGTTCATCTCAGGATTGTTCCTGATAGTGAAACATTGGAAATTGCGTTCATGTTCATCAGTAGGGTTTTGGTTAAAAAATTATTCAACACCACCACAGTGGAATACACATCTATTGAAAAAGAATGTTGATGAAATCTTAGGTTTAAAAAAAAAAAAAAAAAGTGTGCTTCAAAAAACTTTAAAAGATAGACATGAAAAACATCTTAAATATATCAAGTTCTCTCCCCTAGAGCTTCCTAGTTGCTGGGCTTAAGACTGTACAGCCCCTTGAAACCAAATTCGGGAGCCTGTCACCTCTGAGAGCCAGAGACAAGCACAACACTGAGGTGGCCTTGCTTCCTCTACCATGATGGTAACAGTAACGATGGCACTTGTAACTGCAGTGTAGACCAGGCTCACTTCGAAACACTTGATGTCCATCTGCTTATTCAGCTTTTTGAGATTACTTATTTATCCTAGAGTCAAGGCTAATACCAGGGAATTCTGATGGTCTCCAAGCTTTCTGCATCTGGAAGAACTGGGCCAGCTCAACAAGCTCTTAGTACTAACTGGCATTCAAAAATAAATACCTTCACTATTTGGCAACAGGGGAAAGGCTGACTATATCACAGGAAACCTCACCCTCTTCCTTAGGGACCATTCTAACAGCATCCCTGAAGAAGCGAATGAATGTCTGCTTTGGTGAAAATGACATTGAATGACAGTAACACTGGTTTAAAATTTACTTTTTTAGTAGGATAAAATACTGGCATTTCAAAATTTAAAAGCTGTTTTATGATCTCAAGAGTCATAAGCGCCTAAATGACTAATAGTTTAATTACGGGCATTTGTAAGAAGAAAAGCTAAGATCTAATGTGTTTAATATTAATTCTTATTTTCTTAAATTTTATATGCTAAAACTGGGCAAATTATATACGTATGTATGTATGTCACCTATATGAAACACACTGCATAGGACAACTAGACGGAGGATCAACAAGGAAACAGAAGACTTGAACAACATTTTAAACCATCTAGACCTAACACACCTATACAACCTTCATCAGCAACAGAATACATATTCTCAGTTGTACATGGGACATACTCCAGGACAGATCATATGTTGGGCAATAAAACAAGTCTTATAAATTTAAAATGATTAAAATCATACAAAGTATGTCCTCCAACTGTAATGGAATGCAATGAGATGTCAATAACAAATGTGGAAAATTCAAAGATAACACAGAAATTAAACAACATTCCTAAATAGCAAATGGGTTGAAGAAGAAACCACAAGAGATATTAGAAAATACTTTGAGATGAATGAAGATGAAGATGCAAGAAAATTTATGTAATAAATTATATAATAAAACATCTATGTTAGAAAAGCAGAAAGATGCCAAATCAATAAACTAATCTTCTTCCTTAAACTAGAGGGCTGGGTGTAGTGGCTTATGCCTGTTATCCCAGCACTTTGGGAGCCCAAGGCAGGAGATCACAAGTTCAAGAGCTCAAGACCATCCTGGCCAACATGGTGAAACCCCATCTCTAATACAAAAAATGAACTGGGCATGGTGGTGGCTGTCTGAAGTCTCAGCTACTCGGGAGGCTGAGGCAGGGGAATCACTTGAACCCGGGAGGCAGAGATTGCAGTGAGCCAAGATCATGCCAGTGCACTCCAGCCTGGTGGCATAGTGAGAATCCATCTCAAAAAAAAAAAAAAAGAAAAGAAACTAAAAGAACAGTAAACTAAACCTAGAGCAAGTAGAAGGAAAGAAATGAAGATTAGGGCAGGAATAAGTGAAATGAAGTATAGAAAAACAGAAAAAATATCTACAAAACCTAAAGTCATTTCTTGGAAAACATGAACAAAATTGACGAAGGAAATAAGGGAGAATATTCAAATCACAAAAATCAGAAATGAAAAGGAGGACACTACTACCAACCTTACAGAAATAAAAAGAACTATAAGAGAATACTATGAGTAATTAATTGTATGCCAACAAATTAGATTAGCTAAATGAAATGGACAAATTCCTAGAAAGACACTATTGAAATTGACTCAATAAGAAAGAAAAAACTGAAATAGATAAATAGATTGAATTGGCTGTCAAAAAACTTTCTGCGAAGAAAAGCCAAGTACTAGATGGCTTCACTTACAAATTCTGTCAAATGTTTAAAAAGGAATCAATGCCAAACCTTCACAAACTCTTTCAAAAAATAAGAGGGAATGCTTCCTTACCTCTGTAAGGCTGGGGTTGCCCTAATACCAAAACCAGAAAAAGACATCACAAGAAAACTATAGACTATATATTTATGCTGACATTTCTTAATATATATGCATATATTCTCAATGAAATAATCTGACGCCATATAAAATTTATATATATGAAACCCCATCTCTACTAAAATATAAAAATTAGCTGGGCATGGTGGCACGTGCCTGCAATCCTGGCTCTCAGTAGGCTGAGGCAGAAGAATCACTTGAACCTGGGAGGCGGAGGTTGCAGTGAGCCAAGATCATGCCACTGCACTCCAGCCTGGGTGACAGAGCAAGACACCATCTCAAAAAAAAAAAAAACAAACAAAAAATGAAGCCTTGCACACTAAAAACTACAAAACATTGCTGGAAGAAATTAAAGAAGTCAAATAAATGAAAATATGCTTAGGAATTGGAAGATTTAATGTTTTTAAGCTAGTAAAACTAAATTTACAGATTCATTGAAATCCCTATCAAGTTTCAATTGCCATTTTGGCAGAAGTGGACAAGCTGGTCTTAAAATTCATATGGAAATGGAAGAGGCCCAGAATAGCCTAAACAAACTTGAAAGTGAAGAGCAAAGTTGCTCTTTCTGGTTTCAACTGCAAAGCTACAAGAGAATTGTGATAATGTGGTACTGCCATAAGGTTAGATGTAGAGATCAATGAAACAGAATTGAGAGTCCAGAAACAAACCCATACATCTATAGTCTACTGCTTTTCATCAGGAGTGCCAAGGCCATTCAGTGGAAAAAGAATAGTCTTTTCCACAAATGATGCTGGAACAACTGGATGTCCACATGCAAAAGAGTGAAGCTGGATATTTATTTCATACCATATGCAGAAATTCAAGTGGATCAAAAACTTTAAACATAAAATTCTTAGAAGAAAACATAGGTGTACATATTCATGATCTTGGATTAGGCAACAATTTATTAGATATGGCGTATTTTAGCTCAGAATATTAATAGATTCAATAAAAATGGACTAAATTCTTGTGTGAAAGACAAATATTTTCAGGCTGTACTCAAAATATATTGACCTAGATATATGCTGTTGGCAAATAAAAAGCCACACATCTGAAACTGAAAAGTTGAAAGAAAAAAAGGTAGAAAATATATACTGTTCAAATAATAACCAAACAAAAACTGGTGTAGCTATACTAATATTGAAATATCTATTAAAGCAAAAAGCATGCTTGGCCATAAAAAGACAACCCAATTTTTTAAATGGGCAAAGGATCTGAATAAATATTTCTCCAAAGATATATAAATGGCCAATAACCACATGACAAGATGCTTGAGTCAGTCACAGTGGCTCAAGTATGTAATCCCAGCTTTTTGAGAGGCCACAGTGGGAGAATTGCTTGAGGCCAGGAGTTTAAGACCAGCCTGGACAATGTGGCAAATCCCTGTTTCTACAAAAAAAATTAGCTGGGTGTGGTGGCATGCACCTGTAATCACAGCTACTCAGGAGGCTACTCAGGGTGGGAGAATCACTTGAGCCCAGCAGGCAGAGGTTTCAGTGAGTTGCACCACTGCCCTCCAGTCTGGGTGACAGAGCAACACCCTGTCTCAAAAAAAAAAAAGGAAAGGAAAAAAAAATGCTGAATGTCATTAGTCACTAGGGAAATGCAAATCAAACTACAATATCACTTTATTCCACTAGAATGACTATAATAAGAAAATACTAAAAACTGAACTAAGTTCAGTTATAGTAACAATAACAAATGTTGATGAAAATGTGAAAAAATTGAAATCCTCCCACATTTGTTGGTGAAAATGTGAATTGGTACAGCCAGAGTAGAAAACAGCTTGACAGTTCCTCAAACTGTCATAGGTTGAAGTTAAGCTTCTTGAGGAAATCTTACAACCTTGCAATTCCACTTCTAGTTATATATCCAAGAGAAGTAAAGATAGTACTCAAATACTTGTATGTGAATGTTCATAACAGCTTTATTTATTATAGCCACCAAATATTCATCAACTGGAGAAAGGATAAACAATGAATTAGTATACCCAATGGAATGTTATTTGGCAATAAAGATTAATGAATGACATACTGATACATGCTACAGTGTGGTTCAATCGTGAAAATATTATACTAAGTGAAAGAAGCCAGACCCAAAAGGCCACATATTGTATGATTCCATTTATATAAAGTGCCAAGCATTGGGAAATTCATAGAAACAGAAAATAGATTTGTGGTTGCCAGGGACTAGAAGTGACATGGAGCAATTGGAGTGACAGATACAGGTTTTTATTTGGGGGTTATGAAAATGTTCTGGAATTAAATGATGGTAATGTTCACACAGCCTTGTAAATACCCATTAAAAATTGAATTATATGCTTTCAAATGGTTAATTTTATGTTGTTTCAATTATATCTCAATTTTTTTTGAAAATGTGTGTGTGCATATTATATATATAATCCTCTAAACTAACATAAGGAGACTATGAAAAAAACTGATCTGAAATATGCAAGAAAGCTGTGAAAAAGGAACATAGGCTGGCAGGACAAATAATAACACATAGCAAATATGGTATATTATATTCAAACTATTAACAAATACATTAAATAAAAATAGGCTAAATTCTTTTGTGAAAGCCAAATATTTTCAGGCTGTATTCAAAATATATTGACCTAAATATACATATATGCTCCTGACCAGAAAAAGAAAACACACTGGAAACTGAAAAGTTGAAAGTAAAAAGGTAGAAAATGTATATTGTGCAAACAATAACCCAAAAAATGGTGTAGCTATGGGAATATCAAAATATCTGTTAAAGCAAAAAGCATGGTAGGAAAAAGTTATTGCATAATGACAGCAGACTAAGTTCTGTTGAAAGGTATAGAGTTCCATATTTATGTGCACCTCATCAAAAAAGAAGGAGAAGGAAGAGAAAGAAGAAGAGGAAGATGAAGAAGGAGGAGGAAGAGGAAAAGGAGGAGGAGAAGGAGGAGGAGGAGAAGGAGGAGGAGGAGGAGGAGGA
>PVKV010035569.1:6063-16586 GCA_004027835.1 Alouatta palliata
AGATCGAGACCATCCTGGCCAACATGGTGAAACCCCATCTCTACTAAAAATACAAAAATTAACTGGGCCTCGTGGCGCGCACCTGTGGTCCCAGTTACTTGGGAGGCTGAGGCAGGAGAATCGCTTGAAACCAGGAGGCAGAGGTTGCAGTGAGCGGAGACTGCGCCACTGCTCTCCAGCCTGACGACAGAACAAGACTCCATCTCAAAAAAAAAAAAAAAAGAAAGAAAGAAAGAAAGAAATAGGAGAAAATTAAAACAGAAAATATAGAAATGGTTCTTTCATTAAACTGTCATGGTAAGGAGAGGAGAGACATAGAGTAGTCTCTGCAGAAGACTGTCTTCCAGTTACCTACTGGTGTGTGGCAGTACACTCGGGAACGCTGAGGGGCTTCCAACAGTGCACATCCTTTATGCTTTCCCCTGGTTCTGAGGGTTGACGGCATGGCTAGCGTTTTGCGTCTCTCTACTGCCTACAGCATCAGCAGGCTGAGGCTGAGGCCAAAGCCAAGGATCTTCGCACCAAAATTAGGTTGGAATGCAGATGAGCTTATCAGTTATTCTTCCTCAAGCCATCTGCTATTTACTTCCCGACACATTAGGTTGACCTCTGCTCCTTCCCTTTATCAACATGGCTTACATCTTTCCACGTCCTTGAATTTTTCAAATCATATCCACCCTCAAGTCTCAGGCTTAATGTACTCTGCTCCAGGAAGAATGACTTCCATGGGCCAAGGCCTCTTCGTGTTAAATCGAGACGTTGTATCACTGATTGGTTGCTTATTAACATTTGTTCATTGTTTCTTATTAGAAATATTTATTATGCCAGGAGAAGAACCAAACAGCTGCAAATGAGGCTCTTTAGATTTGTTCCTGAGGTGAAACTCCTCAAACACCCTTTCTCTGAATCGGAGACATACGAGTATCACAGTAGAAACTTCCAGTGACAGAGTTCTGGAAACAGCAAAGCATGCAGCAAACGAGGTTCATAGCAACTCTGAAATTGAGTGAGGCACATATTGCCAGTTTCCTTTACGGCTTTAATTAACTCTATTAGGGTATCATTTTTGCACAAGAAACAGCACCCATTTAAAGTATACAATTTCATGAGTTTTGGCAAGTATAGACACTCACTAAACCGCTGCAACAATTAAGAGACACATTTCCTTCATCCCCAAATTTCCTGTGCCCCTTAGTCCATACATCCCTCCACTGTCCTCCTCAAGTGACGGACAGTGTTCCACGATTACTGTTGTTGCCACGATTACTAATCCAAATTTCTAGAATTTATATGAGTGGTATAATACATTGTATAAACCTCTGGGCCTGGATACTTTCTGTTAATTATCTTAAGATTTATCTATGTTGTAGTGTGAGTCTGTAATTTGTTTCATTTTATTGCTGAGTAGTATTCAACTATACAGCTATATTACATTTTGTTTATCCATTCCAAAGTCATTGGCATTTGACTTATTTCTAGTTTTGTAATTTTATGAATAAAATAGCTACAAAAATGTGAACACAAGTTTATGTATGAACATATATTTTTATTTCCTTTGGGGACAAACCTATGACTTGAATGATTTGATTATGTGATAAGTGTACATTTAACTTTTTTAGAAACTGCCCAACACTTTCCCACTCACCAGAAGGGTATGAGAGTTCCAGTTGCTCCCTGTTTTCTTCACCACCACTTAGCGTGTCAGTATTTTTATTTTAGCTACTACTGTGTGTGTGTAGTGGCATTCAATGTAGAATGACGTGCGTCTGTTTTATGTGCTTACTGGTCATTCACATATCTCCCTTACTGAAGTGTTTGTCAGAAATGTTTTTGTCCATTTTTAATAGGTTTTTTGCCTTGCTACTGAGTTACAGAATTTTGTCTTTTTATTTTTTTAATTCAGTACACAGATTTATGTATGCACATATTTGTAGTTTTATTTTTAGGTTATAATTTTGATAAAGCTTGACTTATCTTTTGTCTTTTGTAGATTTCACTTTTTGGGTCTTACCCAGTCTTTGTTTTACCCAAGTTCACAAATATTTATTCTGCTAGTTATATAAGCTTAGCATTTATATTTAAGTGTATGAAGGTTTGAGATGAAGTGATATGAGGTAAAGTCTTATTTTCTTTATGTGACTATCCAGTTATTTCAGCACAATTGGTTGAAAAGGCACTCCTTTTCTCATTGAAATGCTTTCACAGCTTAATAGAAAATAAACTGACTGTATATGTATAGGCCTATTTTTTTAATTTTTATTCCATCTTATTTACTTATGTGTCTATCCTTCACCACACTGTTTTAATGTATAAATGCTTTATACTCAGGACTAAAACTAGATTATATAAATTCTTTAATTTTGCTTTTTCACTTTAATACTTTACTGATAGTTATGGGCCATTCACACTTCCACTTATATTTGAAAATCAGCTTGTCAGTTTAAAACCTGATATTAAAAAAACCTTTGTTTTATCTGTTGATGAATTTAGAATGAATCAACATCTTAAAAATGGTGCATGTTTCACCTTATGAATATTTTTCTCAATTCACATAGGCTTTTAAATTTTTTTACAAAACAGTTTTGTAGTTTTCAGTGTATGGGTCTTGCACATATTTTTATGCATTTATTTATAGATGTTTTATTCCCAGAGATGCTATTATAAATGAAATTGCATTTTTTATTTCAATTTCTATGCTTTTGTTTGAAATATTTGTTTTGATTTTGTCTAATGTAGTTAATTGATATAACTGGCTTTATATATGGACCTTATAACCTGGGACCTTGCTAAACTCACTTTTTAGTTCTACTAACCTTCTTAACAGATTTATTAAAATGTTCTTTTGAAAAATGTCCATTTATATCCTTTGCCCAATTTTTGATGCAGTTATTTGTTTTTTTCTTTTAAATTTTTTTTAAGTTCCATGTAAATTCTGGATATTAGATCTTTGTCAGGTAGATAGATTACAAAAATGTTCTCCCATTCTGTAGGTTGCCTGTTCTCTCTTATGATAGTTTATTTTGCCATGCAGAATTCTTTAGTTTAGTGAGATCCCATTTGTCAATTTTGGCTTTTGTTGCAGTTGCTTTTGGAATTTTCTTCATGAAGTCTTTGCCCATGCCTGTGTCCTGAATGGTATTGCCTAGGTTTTCTTCTAAGGTTTTTATGGTTTTGCGTTTTAATCCATCTTGAGTTAACTTTTCTATAAAGTGTAAGGAAGGGGTTCAGTTTCAGTTTTCTGCATATGGCTAGCCAGTTTTCCCAGCACCATTTATTAAATAGGAGATCCTTTCCCCGTTGCTTTTTTTTTTTTTTTTTTTTTTTTGGTCAAGTTTGTCAAAGATCAGATGGTTGTGGATGTGTAGTGTTATTTCTGAGGTCTCTGTTCTGTTCCATCAGTCTATATGTCCGCTTTGGTACCAGTACCATGCTGTTTTGGTTACTGTAGGCTTTTTGTTTATTGAAAGTGTTTGTGAAGAGCTGGAGTTAATTGTTCGTTGTTTGTTTGGTGGGATTCACAATAGAACCTCTTGGACCTGAATTTTGTGTGTCTGAGAATTTTTTATAACTACCAATTTAACAGTACCACATGTTATAAATCTAGTCAGATTTTCTCCTTTTTTACTGAGTCAGTTTTGGTAGTGTTTATATTCCTAGAAATTTGTGAATTTCATCTAGGTTATCAAGTTAGTTTATTTTAAATTTTTTAGTGTTGATTACAATCCTTTTTTATAAAAATTTCTATACAGTCAGTGGAATGTCACCACTATTAGAGAATGCTGCTAATTAGCTCTAAATGCAGTGTTAACACAAAAAACTGTGTGCGCTATTCTTTTTTTTTTTTTTTTTTTTTTTTTTTGTAGGTAATGAGTGATGGGAATGTTTGCCGACTGGAAGTCTCCCAGATTTAAATTCCATGTTGTATGATAAAAAAATACATCATCTCAGAATGGTACATTACTTAAATAACCACTAATAATTCAAGGGTAAACTTTACCTTAGTGATAGCAAAAACCTAGTCAAAACACCCAAATCTAACCCAAATAAGAGGCTTATGTCAATTTCCTGTGTGTGACTTTAATGGGTTTATGCTAAATCTAGGGAGGGATTATTATACTTGGAATTCATTGTGTCTTGGAGGTGTAATGTTTTGGCCAAATACGGAAAGTTTCCGGCTATCATTTCTTGAAATAGTCTTTCTTCCCATCTCTGTCACTTTTTTTCCTTTTGATACCCCCATTACATGTTTGTTGATACATGTGATTATCCCTGGCATTTCTCTGAGTCTTCTTTTTTTTTATTATTATTATTTCTTCTTTCTCTGCCTTAGAATGAAGAATCTCAATTGTCCAATCTTCATATTCATTGTTTTTTTTCTTTCTACTTGAATCTGCTATTGAGCACATCTAGAGAACTTTTTTAAAAATTTCAGTTATTGTACATTGTAATTCTAGAATTTCTATTTAGTTATTTTTCAGAATCTCTATTTCTTTATTTATAACATCTATTTGTTGAGAGATTGCACTAATATTTTCATTTAATATTTTGTACATGGTTTCTTTTCATTATTTAGTAGATTTATAATAGCTGATTTAGGGGATTTGTCTACTGAGTACCACTGTTCCCCAGAACAGTTTGTATTGACCGCTTTTACTCAGTGCATGGACAATACTCCTGTTTATTTGCATGTGTTATATTTTTTTCCTGAAAACTGAACATTGTAAAAAATATAATGTGGCAATTCTGGAAATTGGATCTCCCTCATTCCTAGGAATTGGTTTTGTTCCTATTTGGGTTCTAATGATTTTTGAAGACTCTATAAAGTATTTCTCTTTTTTCAGCTGCTGCCGCTGATGTCTCTTCTCGGTTAGCTTACTAGTCAGTTAATGACTGAACAGAGATTTTGTTAAATGCCTTCCAGCAAGTACCTCATTCTTTGCCAGTAGGCTCTGTTTATCTGTTGGGTCACATCTTCAATATTTCAGCCGTTTACAACTCTTCCATGAATTCACTTTCTGCCTTTGTAGAGCCTCAAGGTCACTCATTGATGAGAAATTAAGATATTTCTTGTGCCTGCTAATATGCACATATGCATGGTCTTATAGATCCCCAGTTATAGCAGATCAGAACTTTTCAAAAACCCTAAGTATATCTCATTCATTGAGTGAGTTTTGGGTCATGTGAACTACAGACAGTTTGTGAATGGGACTTTTCTGGAGAGCTCTCAGATCAAATAGATACAGCTTTCTGGGGATGGGACTTCATCAGAAACTATGGACCTATTCCACCCTCTCCAGTGGCTGCTAGGCTGCTGTTCTTCACATCACCATTCTTCTGAGGCAACTGGTTTTCAAGGCTGCCATGGAGCTGAGAGGGAGATCAAAACAGAGCAAGTTTAAAATGCTTCAGTGGTTTCTCTTCCCACCAATACTCAGCTGTTTTTCTTGCATTTTTGGTTCTCAGATTGTTGCAAGCCTTTGGTGAATTTCCAGAGTACTAAGAAAGTAGATTGTGACAATTTTAGTGACTATTTCCCATTTGCTTCTATTGGGAAATGTATTTTGGAGATTTTTACTCTTCCATTATGCTAGTGACTAATTTTTTTTCTTAACAGCATTAGAACTATACATATATATATATATATATATATATATATATGTATATATATATATATGTATATATAATTTGCTGCCACACTGGCAAAGAAGCTTTAAGTACACAGGCAGTATTCATATTTCAAAGTAAGTGGAAGCCATATTGTGTCCACAGTCATAGAGTTCTCCACTGGAAGCCAGAATTTCCAATCTGACAGAATCTAGGGTTATAGGGATGGAAAACACACACACAAAAAATGGTATTTGACTAATAATGAGTGGAATAAATACTATTTCTATACCTAGGTTACTACATCCATATTAGGGACCTCACCCTGTACATTGGCCCTTAGCTCATACATCATATGCTGGGGAAAGCACTCCATCCTGCTTCATGATGTTCATCTTAATTAACATGATATTTCAGTCAATCAAATTAGTGCGTGAGATGAGAGCCAAAAATTGACATTTTCTTATATAGTGAGACATGCTTTTTGTAGTTTTTCCATTTTCACCTTAAGTTAATGAACTGGTTGTACTACAGGTTTAAGGAGGATGAGAAATATGAGGAGCTAACTGGTAACAACCTACAATCTCCATATCCTGCTGTCTCTAAACCAGCATGAAAAGTCCTCTCCCCTCCATCAGCTCGTTTCAGAAAACCACTGTGGCCTTGGATGTGACGTGAAAATCCTTTACAGGGAACCTGGTACTTTGGATCTGCTTGGGCCTGATACCAAATATTCTGATTCTATCATATACCCAATGCTGCTTTACCTGGTCCTTTTTATGATTCGGTGGATTTGAATCCAGTTCATCATGGGCAGCTCTATCTCCATATTCCCTTGGTTCACTGCAATCATATTTTAGTCTCTGCTTGTCCTAGTAGCATGGCTGCAGGTAGGATTGAGAAAACAGGTAGTTTTGATGGCAGAACTTGGTGGAAACTATGCAAAGTATCCTTATCCATGGAGGACACATTTCTGAATTGACTTTTGTGTCTACACTGAATCTTATCACCCAAGTGGCAGGGCAGTTTACATTGCAGCCTTGATTTGCTGTAGGGCCCACTCTTGTTTTGAGCCCTGACTAAAACCTGAATCTTGTTTTATCATTTAACAAGTAGATCATAGCCGTAATTCCAAGTCTGTGCTCCTTCTAAATTCTGAAGAGGTCCTCTAAATGCTTTGGGTTATTCACGGAGGCAGGAGACATCAAGTGCAGCTAGCTGTCCTTTATCTTACAGCTAGGTCCATAGAGTTTGTCTTAAAGGACCATAAATTAAATATTTTATTATTTGAGGCTATGATTTCTCTATCACAACTACTCAACTCTGTTACTGTGGTTTGAAAGTCACCACAGATTACCTCTATAGATACAGAAAAATCTTTCAGTAAAATCTAACACCCCTCTGTGATAAAAACCCTCAACAAACTAGTCATTAAAGGAGCATGCCTCAAAATATTAATAAGAGCCATCTATGACAAGCCCACTACTAACATCATACTGAACAGGCAAAAGCTTGAAGCATTTCCTTTGAGAACTGGCATGAGACAGGAAATCCCACTCTCACTGATCCTATTCAACATAGTGCTGGAGCTCCTAGTCAAAACAATCAGCCAAGAGAAAGAAATAAAAGGCACACACATAGGAAAAGAAGAAGTCAAACACGTTCTCTTCACTAACGATATGAGTCTACACTTAGAAAACTCTAAAGAATCTGCCAAAAGCCTCCCAGAATGGATAAATGACTTCAGTAAAATTTCAGGATACAAAAGCAATGTACAAAAATCAGTGACATTTCTTTACAACAGTAATATTCAGGCTGAGAATTAAATCAACACCACAATCCCCATTACAAAAGCCACAAAATAAAATAAAATATAATATAATACCTAGGGATGTATCTAACAAAGGAGGTAAAGATCTCTACAGGGAGAAATACAAAATACTGATGAAAGAAATTACGGTCGGCACAAACAAATGGAAAAACATTCTAATGCTCATGGACTGGGATAATCGATATCATTAAAATGCTATACTGCCTAATGCAATTTAAAGATTAAACGCTGTTCCTACCAAATTTTCAGCATCCTTTTTCACAGAATTAGAAAAAAATTTCCAAACTGCACGTGGAACTGAAAAAAGCCCAAATAAAAAAAGAAATCCTAAGCAAAAAGAACAAAGCTGGAGACGTACTACCTGATATCAAACTACGCTATAAGGCTACAGTAACCCAAACAGCATGGTACTGGTACAAAAACAAACACATAGACCAATGGAATAGAATAGAGAACCCAGAAATAATGCCACACACCTACAGCTAACTGATCTTTGAAGAAGTCCACAAAAAATAAGCAATGGGGAAAGGATTCCCAGTCAATAAATGATGCTGAGATAGCTGGCTAGCCAAATGCAGAAAAAAGAAATTGAACCTTTACCTTTAACCAATACAAAAGTCAAATCAAGGTGGATTAAAGACTTAAATGTAAGACTTCAAACTATAAGAATCCTAGAAGAAAGTCTACAAAACACATTCTGGATATCGACCTCTGTAAAGAATTTATCACTAAGTCTTAAAAACCAATTGCAACAAAAACAAAAATTGATAAGCAAGACCTAATTAAACTAAAGAGCTTCCACACAGTGGGAAAGGAAAATAAAAAAACTATAAGTAGAATAAACAACCTCTAGAATAGAATAAAGTATCCTAGCCGCAAACTACGCATCCAACAAAGATCTAAATAGGGAACTTAAACAATTCAACAAGCAAAAAAACAACCCCACTAAAAAGTGAGCAAAAGGCCAGGTGTAGTGGCTCATGCCCGTAATTGTAACACTTTGGGAGGCTGAGGAAGGCAGATCACTTGAGGTTAGGAGTCAGCCTCGCCAACATGGTGAAACTCCATCTCTACTAAAAGTACAAAAATTTGCCAGGCATAGTGGCAGTCTTCTGTAATCCCAGCTACTCAGGAGGATGAGACAAGAGAATCGCTTGAACCAGGAAAGCAGAGGTTGCAGTGAGCCAAGATTGTACACTGCACTTCACCCTGAGTGACAGAGCAAGACTCTGTCCCTCTCTGTGAATAAAAAAAATTAATAAAAGACATGAGCATTTCTCAAAAGAAGAAATACTAGTGGCCAACAAACATGAAAAAATGTTCACATCACTAATCATCAGAGAAATGCAAATCAAAGTCACAATGAGATACCATGTCACACCAGTCAGTATGGCTATTACTAAAAAGTCAAAGAAACAACAGATGCTAGTGAGACTGTGTAGCAAAGGCAATGCTTATACAATGTTGGTAAGAATGTAAATTAGTTCAACCCCTGTGGAAAACAATTTGGAGATTTTCAAAGAACATAAAACAGACCTATCATTTGACCCAGCAATCCCATCACTAGGTATACATCCAAAAGATAATAAATTGTTCTACCAAAAAGACACTTACATTTATATGTGCATCAGGGCATTGTTCACAATAGCAAAGGCATCAGATCAACCTAAGTGTCCATCAAAGGTGTATTAGATAAAGAAAATGTGGCACATATACACCATGGCATACTATGCAGCCATAAAAAGAATGAAATCATGTTTCTCTGCAGCAACATGGATATAGTTAGAAGCCATTATCCTAGATGAATTAACACAGGAACAGAAAACCAAATGCTGCATGTTCTTACTTGTAAGTCAGAGCCAAATATTGGGTACATATGGGCATACAGATGGCAGTACTAGACACTGGGGACTACTACAGGGGAAAAGGAGGAAAGGGGTAAGGGTTGAAAAACCAAATGTTGGGGACTATGCTCAGTACCTGGGTGGCAGGATTAATATCATCACACAATATACTCATGTAACAATCCTGCACATGTACCCCTGAATTGAAAATAAAAGTTGAAAAAAAGTTTAATAGGAAAAAAATTAATTTAAAAAAAAAACATATGTTAATGAATGAACATGGCTGTGTCATAAGAGAACTTTATTTACAAAACTAAGACTGCTGCCAGTGGGCTGTAATTTGCCATCTCCTGCCTCAGTTTATTTTAAATGCCCCAGATCTTTGGACTTCTAAAGTCTTCACTAATGTTAAACAGCCTGAATCTTAGCGGGATTTGTGTCTCACCATTGCCATGCAAGCTTTCTATAGTATTGGTAGAACATGACACTTCCTGCTCAACATACCAACTTAGCAGGATGTCATCATTATAGTGTACCACCACCATTTTCTCTGGGATGTCAATATGATTAATTCATATTGATTCACATTTGAATGATATTTTGAATCATGTCATGTTTACTTAAATTCATATTCAGTTCCGCCTATTGTAATGGAATGTTTTGCCTTTCCCATGTAAAAACGATGTTTGATCAACATTACCCTCAGTGATGAGTACTGAGAAGATAGCCATATCAGTACCGTAAAGCAAGTAGCAAAGGCTGTGTCGATCTGTTGCCATAAAGATGGCACAGTCCCAGTTGCTGCAGTAGAGGCAGCCAATTAGTCATCCATCAGGGCTCATCTAATTTTCGCAGGAGACATAGAGCAGATAGAATAAGGATATGATGGTGACCACCAACTTTGCATCTTCAAGTCCATGATGGTGGTGATATTTTTATGATTTACAATTTTCCGTGGACAAGAAGGAGAGTACTTGAGCCCAGGATACTTTTTTTTAATATATATATTTGTTATTGCATTTTAGGTTTTGGAGTACATGTGAAGAACATGCAAGATTGTTGCATAGGTACACACATGGCAGTGTGGTTTGCTGCCTTCCTCCCCATCACCTATATCTGGCATTTCTCCCCATGCTATCTCTCCCCAACTCCCCACCCCCCGCTGTCCCTCCCCTTTTTCCCCCCGACAGACCCCAGTGTGAGATGCTCCCCTCCCTGTGTCCATGTGTTCTCATTGTTCAACA
>PVKV010035570.1:0-16479 GCA_004027835.1 Alouatta palliata
ATGCGGTGTTTGATTTTCTGTCCTTGTGTCAGTTTGCTGAGAATGATGGTTTCCAGGTTCATCCATGTCCCTACAAAGGACACGAACTCATCGTTTTTGATGGCTGCATAATATTCCATGGTGTATATGTGCCACATTTTCCCTGTCCAGTCTATCATCGATGGGCATTTGGGTTGGTTCCAGGTCTTTGCTATTGTAAACTGTGCTGCAATGAACATTCGAGAGTTTTTAATAAATTCTGGATTCAAGAACGTGTGTGGTTTCCAAATATTCTCCCCCAGCCTGTAACTTCTCTTTTCATTCTTGTAACTGGTCTTTTTTGCAGAGCAGAAGTTAATTTTGATGAAGCCCATATTATCCATTATGTTCCTTTTACAATTATCGTTTTTGATGCTGTGTTTAAAGAACCTTTAAAGACAAGGTTTTTTGTAGATAAAGAAACATTTTTCTAACTCAAAAAATTGTTTTTTCTAGAATTTTATAGATTTAAGCTTTATATTTAAGAATATGACCCATTTTGGATTAATTTTTATAAATTGTGGGTTTTGGGGCAAGGTTTTTTTTTATTTTTGCATATGAATGTCCATCTGTTCCAGCACCACTGACTTGCCTTCTGTCTTTTTTCAAAAATCTATTCACCACCTGTGTGGACTATTTCCAGACTTTCTGTATTGTTCCATTGATTTCACAAATATCGTACTCTCTTGATTACCGTAAACTTGTAGCAACCCTTAAAATCAGATAGTACGAATTCTACAACTTCGTTCTTTTTTTTCCCAAAACAAATTTGGCTATTCTAGTCCCTTCGCCATTCTACATACATTTTAAAAATGGCCTGTCAATTTCTACAAATAATCCTGGTGGGATTTTGATTAGGATTATATTTAATCCATAGGAAAGCTGGGCAGTATTGTCATCTTAATGGTACTGAGTCTTCTAATCCATAAACATGGTATACTTGTCCATTTATTTAGATCTTCTTTTATTTATTTCATTATTGTTTTTTAGTTTTTAGGTCTCAGTTTCCACATTTTGTTAGTCTTATACCTAAGTATTTTATGTTTTTTTACTTTATTTATGAATTGTGCTGCTTTTAAATTTTATCTAATTTTCTATTATTAGTATATAGAAATTGTATAGATACCCTTGAACTTGTAGACCTCACTTATTTTGGTAGATTTTTTTACTGGTTTTTCTACATAAGCATTCATGTTGTCTGACTAGAGCCATTTTTTATTTCTTCCTTTCTAATTTACATGCCTTTTCCCCCCACCCTCTGCCTTTCTTACTTTCTCTCTCCATTTTTCTTCATTTCCCTTTCCTGCCTTTTTTCATATTAGCTAAAACTTTTTATTCCTTTTTTTTTTTTTTAAGACAGGGTTTTGCTCTGTGGCCCAAGCTGAAATGCAATGGTGCGATCTTGGCTCACTGCAACCTCCACCTCGTGGGTTCAAGTGATTCTCCTGCCTCGGCCTCCTGACTAGCTGATATTACAGGTGCACAACAGGACAGCCGACTGTTCTGTATTTTTAGTAAAAACAGCGTTTCACCATGTTGGCCAGGCTGGTCTCAAACTCCTGACCTCAAGTGATCCGCCTGCTGTGGCCTCCCAAAGTGCTGGGATTACAGGTGTGACCCACTGTGCCCAGCCTCCATTTTGATTTATCTATTCATTTTTGGATATCTCTGTAATTTTAAGTAATTATTCTCATCATTACGACACACATACTGAACAGCTCATGGTTTATTTAGAGTTAACATTTTATCATATATATAAAATCTTTACATTTATAGATGCTCCTTAAATCTCACCCACTTTTATGACTGTCATAGTATTAAATGTATATATATTAGTCCTTCACCCTCAGATAATGTCATATATATTTTTCCTTTCAACAGCCACACATATTTTAAAGTCCTTAAGGAAAGACAATTACCTCATATTTTGTTGTTGCTGTTGTTGTTTTGAGATGGAATTTCACTCTTGTCACCCAGGCTGGAGTGCAGTGGTGCGATCTCAACTTATTGCAACCTCCGCCTCCCAGGTTCAAGCGATTCTCCTGCCTCAGCCACCTGAGCAGCTAGGATAACGGGCATGTACAACCAAGCCCAGCTAATTTTTGTAGTTTTAGTAGAGACAGGATTTCACCATGTTGGCCAGGCTAGTCTGGAACTCCCGACCTCAGGTGATCCACCTGCCTAGGCCTCCCAAAGTGCTGATAATGAGTCACCGCGCCTGGCCACCTCATCTTTACTCACACTTTTATCTTGGCTATTGCTCTTTCTTCATTCTTTAAGTCCCACATTTCTTGTTGGCGTCATTTCTATTAAGCTGAGGAACTTCCTTGAGCAGATCCATTGGCAGAGAATTTTCTTATTTTTTTCCATCTAAGAATGTCTTAACTTTGTCTTCATTCCTGAATGGTATTTTTACTGGATCTGCAATTCTGCACTGTTAGAGCCTTTCCTTCAGCACTTTAAACATGTAGTTTCCTTCTCTTCTGGTCTCTTTTATTTCTGATAAGGAATCTGTAATAATCATAGATTATTGTTTAGCTTTTTCAAATATTTTTCTTCATCTTTGATTTTGAACAGTTTAATTATGATGTGTCTGCATGTCATTTTCCTTGAATTTATCTTGTTTCTAATTTGCTGTGCTTTTTGAATCTGTAAATTTATGTTTTTTTAAATCGAGTTTGAGATGCTTTTAGCTATTATTTCTTTAGATTACTGTCCTACATTGAGTTCTTCCTCATCTCCCTCTGAGACTGAAAGGATAAGAATATTACACCTTTTTATAGTGTCCTATAGGCTTCTGAAGGTCTGTTTGCATTTTTTTCAACATTTTTTCATTCTTTGAATTACATAATTTTTAAAAATCTATCTTCAACTTCACTACTTTTTTTTAATTTTTATTTTAAGTTTGGGGTACATGTGCAGGTATGTTCCATAGAAAAATTTAGGTTATGGGGATTTGTTGTACAGATTATTTTGTCACCTAGGTGTTAAGCCTAGTTCCCATTAGTTATTTTTCCTGATCTTCCCCTTCTCTCACCCTCCATCCTCCAATAGGCCCCAGAGTGTGTTGTTCCCCTCTATGTATTTACGTGTCCTCATCATTTAGCTCCCACTTGTAAGAGCACATGTGCTCTTGGTTTTCTATTTCTGTGTTAGTTTGCTAAGAATAATGGACTCCAGCTCCATCCATGTCCCTGCAAAGGACATGATCTGGTTCTTTTTTATGGCTGCATAGTATTCCACAGTGTATATGTATGACATTTTCTTTATCCAGTCTATCACTGATGGGCATTTAGACTGATTCCATATCTTTGCTATTGTGAATAGTGCTGCAGTGAACACATATACGCATATGTCTTTATATTAAAACAATTTACATTTCTTTGGATATCCCAGTAATGAGATTGCTGGTTTGAATGGTATTTCTGTATTAGGTCTTTAGGAAATCACCACACTGTCTTTCACAGTGGTTGAAACAATTTACACTCCCACCAATAGTGTATAAGCATTCTTTTTTCTCCACAACTTTGCCAGCATCTGTTAGTTTTTGACTTTTTGATAATAGTCATTGTGACTGGTGTGAGATGGTATCTTATTGTGGTTTTGATTTGCGTTTCTCTAATTATCTGTGATGTTGAGATTTTTTTCAAATGATTGTTGGCCACATGTGTGTCTTCTTTTGAAAAGTGTCTGTTCATGTCCTTTGCCCACTTTTTAATGGGGTTGTTTTGTTTTCTTGTAAATTTGTGTAAGTTCCTTGTAGATGCTGGATATTAGACCTTCGTTGGATACAGAGTTTGCAAAAATTTCATTCCATTCTGTAGGTTGTCTGTTTACTCTGTTGATAGTTTCTTTTGCTGTAGCTCTTTAGTTTAATTAGATCCTGTTTGCCAATTCTTACTTTTGTTGCAATTGCTTTTGGTGTCTTTGTCATGACATCTTTGCCCATGGATATGTCCTAAATGGTATTGCCTAGGTTGTCTTCCAGGGTTTTTGTAGTTTTGGCTTTTACATATAAATCTATATTCCATTTTGAGTTAATTTTTGTATATGGCATAAGGAAGGAGTCCAGTTTCTGTCTTCTGCATATGGCTAGCCAGTTATTCCAGCACCATTATTGAATAGGAATCCTTTCTGCAATATTTGTTTTTGTCAGGTTTGTAGAAGATTAGATAGTTGTAAGAGTGTGGTCTTATTTCTGGGTTCTGTATTCTGTTCCATTGGTCTATGTGTCTGTTTTTGTACCACTACCATGTTGTTTTGGTTACTGCAGCCCTATAGTATAGTTTAAAGTTGGATAATGTGATGCCTCCAGCTTTGTTCTTTTTGCTTAGGATTGCCTTTGCTATTCGAGCTCCTTTTTGGGTTTCCTATGAATTTTTAAATAGTTTTATCTAGTTCTGTGAAGAATGTCAGTGGTAGTTTAATAAGAATAGTATTGAATCTACAAATTGCTTTAGGCAGTATGGTCATTTTAATGATATTGATTCTTCCTATCCATGAGCACGAGATGTTTTTCCATTTGTTTGTGTCATGTCTGATTTCTTTTTTTTTTTTTTTTAGAGGGCTGGAGAGCACCCGCGGGTCTCGAACCACGCAGAGTGGTTGTTTTCAACCATAGAAAGCATTGTCGAAGTAACCACTGAGCTAAAGCCGGCCCCATGTCTGATTTCTTTAAGCAATGGTTTGTAGTTCTCTTTGTAGAGATCTTTCACCTCCCAAGTTAGCTGTATTCCTAGGTATTTTATTCTTTTTGTGGCAATTGTGAACGGGAGTTCATTACCGATTTGGCTCCTGGCTTGACTTTTGTTGGTGTATAGGAATGCTAGTGATTTTTGCACATCAATTTTGCATCCTGAGACTTTGCTGAAGTTGTTTATCAGCTTAAGAAGCTTTTGAGCTGAGACTATGGGGTTTTCTAGATATAGGATTATGTTGTCTGCAAACGGGATAATTTGACTTCCTCTCTTCCTGTTTAGATGCCCTTTATTTCTTTCTCTTGCCTGATTGCACTGGCCAGGACTTCTAATACTGTGTTGAACAGGAGTGAGTTCACTACTTCTTTTCTCTGTTTTTGTTTTTCTATTATTAAGCATATGTAGTCAATTTTTATTTTAGATATTGTATTTTTCAGTCATAAAATTCCATCTGCTTCTTTTTATTCTCTTGGCTGAGAACTGGCATCTTTTCATTCAAGTGTACTTACTTTCACCTCATAAAGCATAATTATGATAGCTGCTTCAAGTCTTTGTGTGACAATGCCAACATCTGTGTCATGACAGGGTTGGCATCTGTTGTCTTTTCCCTTGGAAATTGGCTTTATTTCCCTAGGAGTTTGCATGCCAAGTAATTGTGATTTGTACCCTAGACATGTTGAATATTATACTGTAAGACTCTAAGTCCTATAACAATCCACTAGGGAATGCTTTCATTTGCTTCATCCATTAGTTCAGAAATGTCAGTCCTCCCTCCTTTTATGGGAGGACTCAATTCAGTCCTTAAAACCTTTGCTACAAGCCTGTCATGTCCATGTACCACTTAGGGGTTAGTCTTAGACTTGAGCCATAGTTTACATCACTGCCAAATTCTCAAAGCCTCCACTTTGCTGCTTCAGGTCTGTTCCCATGAATGGGCAGCTGAGAGGTGAGGCCAGAAGCTGGCCACAAACAGATAGGGGAGCAAGCGTCTTCTCTGCAGATCTGCCTTCCCAGGCTTTCTCCCCACACTCTGGCCCACAGGACTACTGTATTCTGCGTCTTTGGCTAGAAAAACGGGACTTTTTCACAGTTTTAGCTGCCCAACTTGCTGCCACGTTTGCAGCTCTGTAGTTGCTGCCTGCCTCAGCCGAGGCTGTGAGAGAAAAGAAAAGAAAAAAGGAAACCCCCACAGGGTTCACACCTGCAGTTTTTGATTCTCCTCCACCAATTGCCTGCTTTGTTTACTTTTCAGCCCACTCAGATAGTTGTTTTTTGAATTTTGTCCAGGTAACTTTCCATTGTAATCAATTGGAAGAGACTTAATAGGCTTTTTCCATCTTGGCCAAACCAGAGCGGATGTTTGTTTCCACATCTAAGGTTACAGAGGAGCCTGAGCATTTCCTTCTTTTCCTCTCTCTGCATGAGCTACTCGTGAGCCTACATTCACCACACAGGCTTTTCAAAATGGAAGCTGTAAATACATCAACTGATGTAAATACATCAACATAAAGAAGAAAGCATTAAGCAAGTGTATCAGAATACCATGATGAAAAAGAAAAGAACTATGGTTCCTCTCCCATCTTTTCCCAACATTCATGCTTTAGGGAATCAGGTTGGAGAAAACTCTGCCCTCTAACTCTCTCAAAAAACGCACTCACAAGACTGAATAATCATCCTGTTCCAAATGTTTTCCAGTTCATGCAAGCTGGAAATTTATTTTCCTGGCATAAATTTGACTACCAATTGATTAAAATTAGCATTACTGTGTGTTTTATATTTTCTTCCTCCTGTCCCTTTCTTCTTTCCTTCCACATTGTTAACTGAACACATCTTGTTCATAGACTATTATAGGCATGGTAGAGAAGATTAAGGTTAATGATTCATAGCCTTAGCCCTTAAGAATTAATCTTAATTGGAAGATATTAGGAACATTATATATAACCTTTCAACATTGTCATTTAATCCCTAATAATGCATTTAGATTGATTATCATAAGTCATTTTAGTACGTAATAATACAAAATGTCCTAATATTTTGTGCCTTCCGCAACTTCACTGTGACATCTTGGCTTTCTTGGTGGTTCTTTCAGTTGCATGCTAATGAAGTTGCACGGACCCTATTCCCTGGAACATTTGCTCTCAGAAAGCACTCAATGGCAACTATTTCTATTCTCTTCTTTAATTATCTAAATTGATTAATTTCCCCCCCTCAAGTTACCAGATAAATATGTTTTCCTCATATAGAAATGTAGAGAATAGAGACACTCTTGGAGCATTCTTTTTTTTAATGCTCCTCTTTTCACTTTTTCTGTACTCACCAGCCGACTTCAGGGCATAATCAGCCATCTGGACTTGGTCCTCTCTCAACTTTTTAAGTACATAATTAACCAAGTTTGACATTTCCTGTAGAAATTTTCGAAACAGATTTCTATTAACAATCTCTGCCAACTGCTTGAGTTTTGACCATTCGTTTTATTAATTTGGACCTAATCTGCGAAATTAGAATAGCAGTGAGCACCTATCAGCTGCTCTCTGAGCCACGCATTGTGCATGGATCTGGAAGGACATCTTGATGGCTCTCGGGAGTGTCCTTCTCAGGCATCTGATGTAAATAAAGCCAAGGTGTGTTCAGGGATCCCCCCGAAGGTCACACAGCATGGTGGACCGAGGGCCCCTTCTGAAGCCCTAACCACTGCACCACAGTGCTTTCCCGGTGAGGTGTGAGATGTGCTGTGACCTGCTGTGTTCTCTCCCTCATTAGTGTCCTGTGCTTACCAGTAAAGACTTGAACATTCTAGAGTTATCTGGGAATCAAGGCAGTTATGCACAAACTACACGATTGCTTATATTACACATTTTTTGCCAACTCTAATTAATATTGGGTTAAAGCACCCTGAGCAGATGCAACAGTTCACATGCAAGCTGCCTAAACGTAACACCTTCACAGTGACAAGGCCTGGAGGGCAGCAGGTGGTCTGCGTCAAATTGCTGTGCATTTCAAAAAGTAGACATTAAGGAAGAAGAAAAAGGTAGTTGTGACAGCAGAAGAGAAAGAAGCAAAACAGAGCTCATGGTTTCCATCATAATTTTGCCTGAATCTGATGTTGACTAGACTAACTACACTAGCTATGAAGATGGTAAATGTGAATCTTTTGCTATTTAAGGTATTTGTGTATAGAACTCAGAGACTATTTCTAATTTACTGTAAAATAGAACAGTTATTTATTTTGGTGAGAAGTAAGTCAGATGCAATAGAATATCTTCTCTGTGACACAGCATTTATGAAACAGTGAGTTTCTGTACACCAACCAAATACCAGTCAACACTGGATTTTCCACTGGGAGGAGCAGCGGATGTGGCACGGGAAGGACACACCCACTCCCCGTCACCCTGGACATCCTCACTATCTGCCGCCTCGCCCACGCCCAACCCGCCTTGCCTCATCCGGGACCTCCGTGTGGTCCGGGTTCTCCGCAGGGTCTCCATGGGTGTGATTATTGTCCGTACCATCCTTCATATCTCTAAGCAATGCCTTCAGGACATCTATTTGTTCAGTCAAAAATAGAATTTCACGAAAATTGTTTTCCAAAGTCTGGCTTTCTTTCCTGTAAAGGGAGAACCTCAGCATGAGAGGAAGAAAGTGTAAAGCTCCCGTTATCAGCTGCTGCTGGGCTTAGGAGCCCGCCACATGGCAAGGTACTTTATATTGTTGAAGATATACGTTCTTGAGTGAGAGGAGAGCGGAGCATGCCCATTTGTCTAAAGCATCACACTTCACTAAAAAAACCAAGGGCAAGCAGGGCACCGTGGCTCACGCCTATAATTCCAGCACTTTGGGAGTCCAAGGTGGGTGGATCTCAAGGTCAGGAGTTCAAGACCAACCTGACCAACATGGTGAAATCCTGTCTCTACTACAAATATAAAAATTAACTGGGCATAGTGGTGTGCGCCTGTAATCCCAGCTACTCAGGAGGCTGAGGCAGGAGAATCACTTCAACCCAGGAGGCTGAGGTTGCAGTTAGCCAAGATCAAGCCACTGCACTCCAGCCTGGAGACAGAGCAAGGCTCTGTGTCAAACAAACAAATGAACAAAAAAACAATGACCTCCAGGGGTCACATGGCTGAGGGTATCCTAGTGTAGTGCTTGGCCGGGCTCTGAACGGGGCAGGCAAGGCTCCATCAACATTGCTGGTCCCTCAGCTGGGTGATTTCACACAGATGAATCCTAAATCCCACTGGCACCCTCCTTCCATTTCCAGTGTAGTACAGAGCAGTGACTTTCCAACTGTAGCCTGAGTTCGGTGGAAATACCTTAGAGATGGGGTGGCTGGGGGATCCAGCCAGTGGACAGCCACCAGGTTACCAGTTTGACTGCCCAAGCATGCAAGATTTTACTTCCCAAGCATGGGTTTTCTATGTTTACAGTTTGAAAATTACTGGTAGAGAGAATAAGAAAATGTCAAGTGAATAGGTAGTTCTTTATGCTGAAAAAGTATAAGCACTACTTATCTAGTTATTTTTCCCCATTTGTGAAACAATATATGTTTAAAATTGGGAAAAAACCAAGCATTTACAAGAAATAAACACCATTACATTTTAATGACTTTCTACCAGTTTTTATTCCATGCAAAAAAATTAGTAACAAAATCATATTTATAATTTTGTCTCCACTATACTTCCAAATTATTAAACCTATTTTAAAATTATTTAAATGGCTTTGTAATTCTTCATTTCATGAATATATTCCAATGTATTTAACCATTGGCCTATTTTTCTTATAGGGTTGTTTTCCATTTTTAATAATCATAAATAATAGGGAAAGCACACGTCACTGTGTATTTTGTTAAGGAATGCTGCACAGAGGTGGAAATATATAAAAGGGCAAGTAATTTTCTAAAGTACAAAAAATGTTTCTGTTTGGTGTTTAAAATTTTAAATTACGTATATGCATAAGTGAGAAGAGGCAATTTTTCTTGGGTTGTTTCCTTCTTCTGATAAATCCAAATAACAATATATGTACTATTTTTAATATTAAATACAGCATGTGTAGATTAATTCACCTCTAACCTTTTAATTTTTTCTATCTCCTTTTTTTTCTTTTTCTTCCTCCTTGCTTTCCATTTGCATATATACTACGAATAATGTCATTAAATATTAATAGGTATTTCTGGGAGTGAAATTTTGAGTTATTTCAGCGAGTAACTTTTCTTTCCCATACTTTTCTGTACAAAAACATTTCAGTATTTGAAACCACACCAAAAAGAGGCATATAGCAAAAAGTTTCACTCACTTTAAAAGTTCCAGTTGTTCTTTAGACATAAGAAGTCTGGCCTGAAAACAATAGAAAAAGATAAATCATTCTGAATTCTGCTTATTCAAATAGAGTTGTTTTTTTCCTCAGAAAAGGGAAATAAATAGCACGTTGACTACTGATCTACAGACGTGCTGGCTGGAACTCAGGAGCATCCTCTGAGAGGCCTGTCTCTTTCCCAGCCTCACCTGTACCTCATGAATGTATTTGAAGGAAACCTATTTAATGAGTGACATTCAATGGGAGCTCTTGGATGGGCACATCATTTCCTGTTTCTTAAGACTGTAAAGGCCTGAACACAGTCTGAGGAGGAGGAGAGAGAGAGATTGAAAAAGGAAAAAAATAGAGGGAAGAGGAAGAGAGGGAAGGGAGGAGAAGGGGGAGGGGCATCCCTGGTGGATGTGGGAAAGCCCCAGAAGCACATGGCGGTATTAGAGGGCCATGCTGGGCTCTTTGGGTTTGTCCCTGAACAAGAAGGGGGCCTCCCACTTACAAATAAGAAAGGGATGTGATTACTTTTGGGTTAGATTAACAATCACAATCAGAAAATTGCAGAAATTTCACTAACACTGGTGACATGTCTGGCGCAGATGATTTCTGGTACGGATGGTCTTGGTGGTGCCAAAAGCAAGACAAGAAACCAGAAGAAGGTAGAGTTACTGTTAGGACATAACATGTGGCTGTAAGGATGCTGTGGAGGTGATCAGTGAAAACATAAACACTAGAGAGATAGAGGAGGCCAGAATGCAGGCAGCCCTCTGGTCTGCACTACTGCACTGCCTGTTCCTCAGCCTGGGATGGGGAATGGCCTAGCTGCCTCTTCTTGTCACTGAGAAGACCTCAGTGGTGTAGGCCTGGGTAGCCAGCACCTCTGTGTCCCTTAGCTCATCCTGCTGTGTGTCCTACCACAGACGACAGTGGTTGTTGTCTGCTCACATTCCAAAGCCCTGCACTCTTTTCCCACCTTTCTCTACCCAGCATGAGACACACACACAAATAAACACACACACTCCACAAGCACACACACACATACTCATATGCATATCACATACGCACACATGCACAACCCCTATTCCAGCATGGGATGGTTGGAGAAGGTCAATAATATTACCACAGAGAAACGGGGACAAAAGAGAGCACCTTGCGGCCCCAATCTTGAAGGGCTCAGAAGCCAACAAGAGTGTGGACAAGCTGATGAGGAGGGGAGGACAAATGTAAGAAGGTGATCCCTTCCCCAGAGAATGCCAGTCAAAATAGTCAACAATGGCCATTGAGGAATGGCTCCTGACACCTTCTCTTTACAGTCCGGAACTCCCCTACCCTGACAGGTTGTATTTAAGTGGCTTATCAATTAAAAGGCAGTATCTTTGACTATGTGCCAAGAAAATAATGTAGATCAGAGTGGAGGGATTATCAAGTGTGAGAACAAAAACTGACTCAAGCAATGTTTCTTTGGGTTTAAACTTAAATCTTGGAGGATTCCAGCGGCAGTTTCCAGAATTCTGTCTCATCCACATACTCTCCCTGCCAGGCTGGGAAGCAGACACCTCTGCGTTTAGGGATCACTTTTTTGCAGCAACAAAGCTCACACTTCAGGTGCCCAACAGAGAACTCAAAGGGACCCTATGAGTTTCCTGAGGCTCTTGTCACAAATGATCGCGAACGTGGTGGTTTGAAACAATGGAAATTTATTCTGTCACAGTTCTGGAGGCGGAAGCATGAGGTCAACGTGTCCACATGGCTATATTCCTCTGAAGGTCCTCAGGGAGATTCCGTTCTTGCCTTTTCTAACTTCCGGTGGCTCTGGGCGTTCCTAGGTTTGTGGCTGTGTCCCTCCAATCTCTGCCTCTGCCTTTTCGTGGCCTCCTCTTCTCCTCTCTGTGTGTCTCTCCTCTGTAAGTCTTCTAAAGAGACCCCTGTCATTGCATTTAGGACCCATCTGTGTAATCTAGGACAATTTCATCTGAAGAACCATCTGCAAAGACCCTTTTCCCAAATAAAGGTCACAATAGCAGGTTCTGGGGGTCAGGAGGTAGACATATCTTTTTGAGGATCACCTTTCAACCTCTTAGAGTGACCGTCAATGTGTTATCTGGGAAATAATGCCCCATCTCTCCCCAGTAATTAATCTTCTTTCCCATTTCAAAGACTGGCTTTTTATCAGTTTGCTCTGCCCAAAATGGTGCAGCACACTATAAATGTGTTGCGTCTTGTGTGATGCTATTGCGTCATGTATGATAACGGTGTCAAAATGGAATGTAGTGTGGCACGCAGGAAAAATACTGCCTTACTTTTTTCTGAACAATTACATTTCTTTTTTTTATTTTTCAGTCTGCAAAAGACTTTATTACAAAATATAACACAGGGCTCACAGACGGTTTTCCAATATTCTCTAACACATACACTGCTGAATGGAGCACTGCAAAATACCTGGCAGTATCCACAACCTAACGTCTATAATAATTTCAATCCCCTTAGAGTTACAGAAAAAGTCTGCATGCGGCAGTGAAGCGGAGACAGCAAGGCGCCGTGGACAGCTGGGCTCTCGGTGCCGAGCAATGACAGCGTTTTCTCCAGGGGTTGAAATCCATGTCCGTGGCTGACAACCCAACAAGGCTGGGAGCCAAACTGGTACAGAGGTGAGGCAGAGCGGACAGATACAACCCTGGCTGAGCCAGAGTCTCGGCCACTACTTCTTAATCTGGGGCTTTAGCTCTTCGGCTGCATTATGCAGGAAAATGTAAATTTTCTTCTGGGGATTATAAAATTCATGTCCCTTTGACCAGTCATAGCTGGAAGCGTACTCAAATATGTTTCCATTGTGATTGAAACAGCAAGCTGAGATGGGCTGATCTGTTTGGAAGTTTTTAGTTCTGTTCTGGCATCTTTGTCCCAGAAGCCGAATCTACCATCAGACCCCACAGTTGCAAGGGTGCCATGAACAGGATGGAATGCGATTCCATTTACCGCCTAGATTCTTGAGGAGCTGAAGTGTTGGTTCCATTAGCTGGATGACATTTAAAGGTAAAGTTATCTTTGGCAGGGTTCAGGGGGTTGATATAGTGAATAGCAGCAACTCTCCCCTCGATACTTCCCAGGACAAAACCAGTAAGCTTGTTATGTTTGTCTTTAAAAACAGCCACACACTGATGCTGTGTTTCAGTGGAGATTCTATCCTCCCGAATTCAGAAGGTTGATTCTCTAGTTGACAGACAATCAGGCCCCTGTCTGCAGTTGCCACCACGGCCATGGGCTATATCACGTCAGCTCAGCACAGAGCACTGTTGACCCGGTAATCTGGGTCAACCAGTTCTGCCATACCACCCAGGAACAGAAGACAGCAAGAAGAAGCTCGCTTCGACCCCCCATGATTTCATCTCCAAACTGACCAATCAGCATTTCCCACTTCCCAAGCCCCTACCTGCCAAATTATCTTTAAAAACTCTGATTCGCAAATGCTCGGGGAGACTAATTTAAGTAATAATAAAACTCTGGTCCAGCACAGTTGGCTCTGTGTGAATCACTCTTTCTCCATTGCAATTCCCCTGTCTTGATAAATTGGCTCTGTCAAGACAGCAGGCAAGGTGCATCTGTTGCATGGTTGCACTGCCACCCTCCTCCCTCCAGTCTTCTGAGTTTCTGAGCATAGAATGGACGAGGCTTATTCTGGAATGCTGGGGGTGGAATGGATCAGAAAGAGGACATTCAATGACTTGCCTCAGTCTAAGCCCACTTAGCTCTAACTAGCTTCAGGACAAAGGGAAGTGCCATACTCCTGTTCAGGCAGAAGTTGATGGTGAAGATTTATTTGCCATTTTATTTGTGCTTGAGATTCTCTTGGGGAACCGTGGAGAATTTTTAGGACCTCATAGCTATGAAACTATTGTCTTATTCTGTTTTCTGCTGCTATAACAGAACACCACAGCCTGGGTAATTTATAAACAACAGAAGTTTGTTTGGCTCACAGTTCTGGAGGCTTGGAAATCTGAAAGCATGGGACTGGCATGTGGTGAGGGTCATTCCATGGCAAAAGGGTGAAAGGTCACATGAACACATGAGACAGAGAAATGGGGCCCAACTAGTCCTTTTATTAGGAGCCCACTCTTCTGTTGACTATCCCACTCCAGTGATAATGGCATTAATTCAGAGCCCTTATGACTCAATCACTTCTTAAAGGTCCTACCTCTGAACCGTTATAATGGCAACTAAATTTCAACATGAGATTTGGTGGTCACATTCAAACTATAGAAACTACTAAATAGAATTTCATTTCCTACATTCATTTTATTAGATATTCTCATATAAAACAAAGATAACATATTGAAAGTTGGATTAGCCTTGTAGCATATTAAACTCTAATGAGTGATATACAAAATGAATTAACAAAACATCACCTGATATTTATAAAGCCTTGAACCATAGTCCGCAATTATGGTGTGTAATTGTCTGGATTTCTGAGGATCCTCTGTTTCTTTAAGCCACTGATGACTTAGGAGTCCTGTTAAAGAAAAGACAAACTCTGATTAAAGAGTTTATCTGGAAACAGAAAATATTTTACATGTATTCATAAGAATTTCCCTAAACATGAAGAATTACTGTTAAGAATATCAGATCCTTGGGTGACATCATGGAAAATGGTAGAATAGTACACGCAAAGAATCAGGCCTCCATATAAACAATATAGCTGGTAAAGATGGATAAAATAAACATTTTTGGAACTCTGGAATCTAATCCCAAACCTACAGCAACCAGATAACTAAGGATAGGGGGGCTAGTTTCTAGTAACAGAGCATGTAACATTTTTGTTTACCTGACTAACATCTTCCATTTCCCAACCTGGTGGTGGCAGCTATAGGGACGGCATTTCACATTCCTTCAATATAGACCTTGTTGTTAAAATACCATAGCAATGGTTTTTGACCCATCAAGTGGTTCCCTGAGGGCTGGCTCAGAAGATGACCTGTTGAAAGAGTTCAAAGACGCACTGCCCAAGGCCAACTGGGACAAAGGACAGTAGATGATGAAAGTGGCAGACAGACCCAAAAGCCCATGAATAAAGAGGCAGTTTCTTGCTGGAATAAGGGCTCAGAAAGACTGCTACATCATATACTAGAAAAGAGAGAATGTAATATGCATTTCTATGACTGGATGCATGTTCATAAATGACCCTCGAGAAGATACTGGCTTGCACCTCTGGTGGATCTGTAGATTGTGTATAAGCAGAAGGTGAAGGCTAAGGCAGAGTTTTAGGTGGCCTGGCTTAGCCTTGAAGAGTGTCCGAGCTTAGAACCAAGCTGCAGAGACTGAGAGAGTAATCTCTCTGTCTCTGTTTCTGTCTGTCTGTCTGTCTCTCTCTCTGGATTCAGGAATTCAAGGAAATATGTGTTAAATCAGTGGCTAACCACTGAGATCATGCAATAGAAAACATATATGACAAGAAATACAATCTTAAAAAATGGTTTGAAAATGTTACTAAACAAAGAAGAGATTGCAGCCTTCAACATGCAACAGCAGGCAAACCCTGGGGAAGAAGAAAATCTGATTTCTAGAGATATTACATTGTAATATTAAAATGCTCAATTTACAAAGTTACATGGCATGCAATGAAACAGGAAAGTATGACCCATTGAAAAGGAGAAAATGATAGAAACCATCCCTGAGAAACCTGGCATTGGAATTACGAGACAAAAACTTTAAATCAACTGTTTTACGTATGTTCAAAAACTTAAAGAAACCATGGACAAAGAACTAAAGGAAACCAGGAAGATTATGTATGAATAAAATGAGAATATTGATAAAAATAAATTATGAAAGAAACCAAATATAAATTCTGAAGCTGAAAGAGGAATAACTAAAATGAAAAACTTACTAGAAGGGCTCAACTGTAGATTTAAGCAGGTAGATGAAAGAATCAGTTAACTTGAAGATAGAGCTATTGAAATTATTGAGTCTGTAAACAGAAAGAAAACAGTCAATAGAGCCCAAGAGACCTTTCGGACACCATGAAGTGGATCAACATATGCATTGTGGCAGTCTCAGAAAGAGGAGAAAGAGAGAGAAAGGGGCAGAAAGAATATTTGAAGAATATATCCAAAGGATTATAAATCATTCTACTATAAGGACACATGCACACGAATGTTCATTGCAGCACAGTTTACAATAGCAAAGACCTGGAACCAACCCAAATGTCCATCGGTGATAGACTGGACAGCGAAAATGTGGCACATATACACCATGGAATATTATGCAGCCATCAAAAACGATGAGTTTGCATCCTTTGTAGGGACATGGATGAACCTGGAAGCCATCATTCTCAGCAAATTGACACAGGAACAGAAAACCAAACACCGCATATTCTCACTCATAGACGGGTATTGAACAATGAGAACACATGGACACAGGGAGGAGAGCATCTCACACTGGGGTCTGTTGGGGGGAAAAAGGGGAGGGACAG
>PVKV010035571.1:0-16477 GCA_004027835.1 Alouatta palliata
GTCTTCTCCCTCTTCTTCTTTTTTTTTTTTTTTTTGAGACAGGGTCTTGCTGTATTGCCCAGGCTGGAGTGCAATGGTGTGATCTCAGCTCATTGCAACCTCCACCTCCTGGACTCAGGCAATCCTCCTACTTCAGCCTCTTGAAGAGCTGGGACTACAGGCGCGTGCCACCACACATGGCAAATTTTTGGGTTTTCTGGTGGAGACGGGGTTTCACCACGTTGCCCAAGCTAGTCTCGAATTCCTGGGCTCCAGCGATCCACTCACCTTGGACTCCCAAAGTGTTGGGATTACAGGCATGAGCCACCATACCTGGCCAACTTTTCAATCTTAAAGGCAAAATAATAAATAATGAACACCAACTTAAAGATGAAAAAAGCTAAAGTTGCAATATTCAACAAGGCATCACATTCAACAACACACCACCGGTCACGTACATACTGGCTGAATTCCAGACTCTCCTCTCTATGGTAAGAGCTCTGCAGGCTCTGATGTTAGGTGGAAAAAAACAAGGCACCTGCTCTTCCCAGCACTGAAATACGGCAAAAATCATCACCATCAGCATCACAGAGCAAAATCAGCAAGCAAAACTAAGCAGCATTTAAGCAGGGAGTGGTGGCTCACACCTATAATACCAGCACTTTGGGAGCCTGAGTCGGGCAGATCACTTGAGGTCAAGAGTTCAAGACCAGTGTGGCCAACATAGTGAAACTCCATCTCCACTAAAAATAAAAAAATTAGCCAAGGTTGGTGGCCGCATGTCTCTAGTCCCAGCTACTTGAAACTCAGGAGGCTGAGGCAGGAGAATCACTTGAACCAGGGAGGCGGAGGCTGCAATCAGCCAAAAGCATGCTCCTGGGCACTAGAGACAATCTCAAAAAAAAAAAAAAAAAAAAGCTAAGTAGTATTTAGATGAAGCTATGATTATAAAGTTGGGGGTGGGGCAAGTAGAGAGGAAAGAATATGTCATAAAGCCTTAAACAAAACTTTTGAGTGACAGAAGACTATAAAACACCCTTTAAGCAGTTATTCCCTGGACTCCATTTGTGCTTCTAAGAAATAAGATATACAGACTCACTTTAGAAGGCTTTCTCCTAGACTATATCTGAGACACCACAGATACAAACATCCATTATTATGTTGCCACTCTATCAAAACACTGAACCTGGAAACTTCCAAGGAAAGGAATAATCATAAAGATAGTTAGTTGGCCAAGGATAGGATTGCCATTCACCCTGGGGGGGGGTCCTCGTAGTGGCTACAACCCAACCCAACCCAAAACAGCTTCTGGGTTGGTGATGCTGGTGCTGGCTAGCATGCTGCTTAAGCGTTGTTTGTTTTTCTTAGGGGTCTCACTGTGTTGCCCAGGCTGGTCTGAAACTCCTGACCTCAAGCAAACCTCCTGCCGTGACCTCCCAAAGCACTGAGATTACAGACCTGAGCCTGACCTACGGAAATGTTTTCTTCACGGCTACAACACTGCCATTCAAGGGGCTAACAGTCTGGCAGAAACTCGTGAAAACATTCTGTCGGGGATCTTTTTCTTAAGTGAAGAAAGACACAGGGCGCGCGGGGTGGGGGGCGGGCAGAACAATGGTATTAAAGACACTGGCAGCATGACAACCAAAATAAACGAAGCTGAAACAATACGTCCTGCCTTCTTCCTAAAGCCATTTCTTTCAACAGTGATAGGAGTGCGGGCCGTCTGCAAGTCATTAATAGGGTGCTGTGTTCACTTTCACAAGGACCTTGGAAACCACTGAAGAGCAAAATCCCCCTTCCCGCCCCACAGTTACCTTTCGACTCCCTTTCTGTGCTTCTTTCCTTCCCTAGAGACAATCGAATAGGGACAATCCTCAGCAATCCGCTATTTTGCTACACTGAGAAGAGGGGTGGGGGGGGGTTAAAAGTGTGAAAATAGAGGAAGGTGAGAAGACACAGAGGAAAGAGTATGGGGGAGGTCATCGTGGGAAAAAGACGAGGTATAAAAGGGTGCAAGAAAATTGACGGGAGAGTTGTCAAAGAAAAACTCGCTAAGAAAAAAAAAGATGGAGGGGGGAGGTAAAAGGTGAGGGCAGGTGGAGGAGCCCAGGATGAATAAGAGGTGAGCAGGCGGTACAGTGCCGGGACCGTGACGCCCGGGGTTTAGGGCCAGCGGCTGGAGACACAGCGCAGCAGGTATTCGACAGATCGATGTCAGGGGGCTCGAGGGTGTGCGGAAAGCGCCAGACCTAGTTCCGGGACATCGGGGCCAGGAATCTATGCGGTTCCCGAGTACAGAGGGCACGGGGCTCTTACCGGTAGTTTGGGGCTGACCTCGCCCTTGCAAAAGTGGCAGAAAAACCGGTGGGCAGCCACAGCGGCGCCCGAGTCCGCCCCGGCCGCCGAAGCCTCCGCCATTTTTGTCCTCCGCCGCGGCCGTCCGAGAGGGCAGCCGGCCCGTCCCTCTCCAGGCCGCTACCTCGCGAGCTGCAGTCGCAGTCGCCGTCACCGCCGCCGCCTCGGTACGGCCCACCGCTTCTGAGCCCGCGTTGGTCACGTGAGTCGGCCCGACCCAGAGAGGCGGCGGCGCTGACGGCGACCCTGCGGCCCGCCTCCCAGAACCAAAGAGGAGCCGGAAGGAGAGGCGCCCCGCCCGCCCGCCGGCTCCTCAAACAGCCCCTCGCTGGTCCTCCAGCCTTCCAGCGAGAAGAAAGAAAGAGCGTCCCCGGAAGCCGCCGAAACTCGGGGGGTAGAGCGGCCCGCGCTTTTCGCCTTTCCGCGTCGTCTTCCGTGGCCGTTCTCTTCCCACAAAGGGCGGTGGGCTCCACCTCCGCTCGGAAGACCAGCGGGAGCCGCAGGAAGCCGCCGCGGGGAGCTCAGAGGCGTTGGGTTTGGAACCTCCGGATTGCGCTGACCCTGAGGTTAGTGGAAAACGCCGTCTGAGCGAGGCGGCGCTGACTCTTACCGAGACCAAGTCCGGAACGGGAACCTATGTAAAAGGAGTGAAGAGCTAGGAGGCAAGCGCTTTGGAAGTCCTTTCTGAGGATGGCAAAGGGTCTGGGAATGCTTCTCCCAAGATACGTGCATGGATGAAATAGGTCTCTGGTGATACTTAGGCGGGGGTGCCAAAGACTCGGCTTCTTAGGAGTTGGGAGACATAAGTAAACAATGTTTGGTAGCAATTTGTAATAAAGAAGTAATCATATAATCAACTACATCAGTTTCTGATTGTGTCACCTTTGTCAAGGAGTAGAAGTTTCAGGATTGAATACTGCCCTGCAAACAACGTAACCTCATCTCCTATTTGACACGCCCTGTTGAGAAGCAGTCCTTTACCTCCTAAATATCTTTTTCGAAATTCTCATTTCCTTTATGGGCTGAGAATGTTCACTGAGAATGAACACTGCCTGCTCACTCCCACCGGGCTGCGAACAGTGACCTTAATTCTCCTAAGCAATGAAGTGTAGAAACTGAGGTCTGTGACGGACTGCAAAATAATCTACTCCCAATCTTGAAAGTCACAATCACACATAATCCTATAAAGATAAATTTGATGCACAGTCTTTATGCATACGTTTTTCCTTTTTTTTTTACAATAATTGAATGTTAATTTTTTGCAGCTTCTATCACTTAATATATTAATGAATAATTTTCTACACGAATACACATGGTGCTTAATAACTTAGTGTAGTATGCCATCATTTACTGTTAGACATTAGATTGTTTCCAGTAAGTCGGTATCATAAAGAGAACTAGTGACTTTATTATTATTTTTTTTTTTTTCCAGTTGAGACAGAGTATCGCTCTGTTGCCCAGGCTGGAGTGCAGTGGCCAGATCTCAGCTCACTGCAGCCACCACCACCTGCGTTCAAGCGATTGTCGTGCCTCATCCTCCTAAGTAGTGGGGACTACAGGCACATGCCACCACGCCCAGCTAATTTTTTTTTTTTTTTTTGTATTTTTAGTAGAGACAGGGTTTCACCACGTTGGCCAGGCTGGTCTCGAACTCTTTACCTCAAGTGATCCGCCTGCCTTGGCCTCCCAGAGTGCTGGGATTACAGGCATGAGCCACTGCACCTGGCGACTTTATTAACTTTTTATTCTTTCCTTGGACATAGTATCCAAAAAGAAATTGCTGTTTGAAAGATATGCAAGATTTTTAAGGCTTTTTTATATGTATTGTAAAATTGCCCTCCAGAAAGAATACGTGAATTTACACTCAGCAGCTCTGCAGCAGCTCTGCTTCCAGCGTGAAAGAAAGACTTTCCATTGTACTGTTTTGGTGTTTTTTTCCCTAGCTCTCAGACTCCCCAGTACAATGACTCAAGCAGAAATTAAGCTCTGTTCTTTGTTGCTGCAAGAGCATTTTGGAGAGATTGTAGAAAAAATTGGAGTCCACCTGATAAGAACAGGCAGCCAGCCACTAAGAGTAATTGCCCATGACACAGGAACATCACTGGATCAGGTACGTCTAAATGACATCAATTTTCTCTCATTTCTTTCACTAATTTATTTCACCCACCTTTGAATATTATTCTTCTCACCCCAGAAAAGGAAAAAATGAAAAAACCTGCCCTGGGAGCAAACAATGTTATTTGGGGGAGAAAAGGATGGGACGTAGGCATCAACATTTGTTTCTCAAAGTGTTTCCAGTTCATCACAGCTTTTTTTTTTTTTTTTTGGAAACAGAGTCTTGCTCCGTCGCCAGGGGCCAGGCTGAAGTGCAGTGGCGCAATCTCGGCTCACTGCAACCTCCGCCTCCCAGGTTCAAGCAATTCTCCTGCCTCAGCCTCCCGAGTAGCTGGGACTACAGGCGTGCGCCACCATGCCCCGCTCATTTTTGTATTTTTACTAGAGACGGGGTTTCACCATGTTGGCCAGGATGGTCTTAATCTCTTGACCTCGTGATCCACCTACCTTGGCCTCCCAAAGTGCTGTGATTACAGGCGTGAGCCACCACACCCGGCCTCATCACAGCTTCTTAGGCACATCTTTGCTCTTCCCATGCCGTACCTCATTTATTCACAGTAAGTCTACTAACCTCAATACTGCCTTTAAGCAATGAAAATGATAGAAGGAAAGTAAATTGTGTTTTGAAAGATAAGGATCAGAGAAAATATAGCAAGGAATCTTCCTGATTTCTTGTATTGATACATGATTCTTACTAGCTACTCCAATGGAGAGAGGAAATAAGTGCAAAGATTCTTATCTAGCCATTTTCTGATGCTTAGTGAGCTGTTGGACAAAAAAATTGCCAGCAGTAATGAGCTATATCTTCAGGTCTGTCCTCTCTTTCTTCTTATGTCCCATCTAGGTGAAAAAAGCCCTGTGTGTTCTTGTCCAACATAACCTAGTGAGTTATCAAGTGCACAAACGTGGTGTGGTGGAGTATGAAGCCCAGTGCAGCCGGGTATTACGAATGCTTAGATATCCCCGGTACATCTATACTACCAAAACTCTGTACAGTGACACTGGAGAGCTGATTGTTGAGGAACTTCTGTTGAATGGCAAACTGACAATGTCAGCTGTTGTGAAGAAGGTGGCAGACCGGCTCACAGAGACCATGGAGGGTCGGTACTGTATCCACAGCTGTTAACAGAAGCGTAGATCAGCTAGCTACATGAGTGGACCCTGAGGTATCTTAGGCCATCTCATCTGCCTCTTTGCTCCTGTTACACAGATGGCAAGACCATGGACTATGCTGAAGTATCAAACACATTTGCACGATTGGCAGACACACACTTTGTACAACGCTGCCCCTCAGTACCTACCACTGAGAATTCAGACCCTGGGCCACCACCGCCTGCCCCCACACTTGTCATTGATGAGAAGGACATGTACCTGGTTCCTAAGCTGAGCTTGATAGGTAAGGAATTTTAACCCCTGGACTGTGACTTGCCTTAACTGTGGATTCTTCCTGATTGGTTGTTAGAAGTATGAACCGGTTGAACATTTACCAAGTATTTGCTATGTGCCAGACATTGTGATGTATAACAGTGAAAAAGTCGTGATCTCTGCCATGGGGCTTTAGTATAAGAGACATACATTAATCAGAACATCACACTGATACATAATTAAACTATGATAAGTACTATGAAGGAAAAGTATGAGGTGTTATGAAAATACATAATGGAGACTTTGGGAGACTGAAGTGGCTGAATCATTGAGGCCACGAGTTTGAGACCAGCATGGGCAACATGGTGAAACCCTATCTCTACTAAAATTACAAAAATTAGCCAGGTATGGTGGTGCATGCCTGTAATCAGCTACTTGGGAGGCTGAGGCAGGAGAATTGCTTGAACCCAGGAGACAGAGGTTGCAGTGAGCTAAGATTGCGCCACTGCACTCCAGCCTGGGTGAGAGAGTGAGACTCTGTCTCAAAAAAAAAAAAAAAAAAACAACTATATAATGGGGGACTGGATTCATCTGGGAGTTTAGGCCTTTGAGAAGGTGGCATTTGAGCTAAGATTTTAAATAGAAGCTAACAGCGAGGTAACACAGGAAAAGCATTTTTGGCAAAGGGAATAGTATGTAGTAAACAAAAAATAGCATTTGAAGAAATGAAATAATGTCAGTATAGCTAAAGCATGGTAAGCAAAGCAAGAGAGGTATGAGATAAGGTTAGAGAGAGGCAGAGGTCTGACCTCAGAAGCTAATCAGGATCTACCTGCTTAGTACTTGGATGGGAGACGGGCAGGGGCTAAATCAAGTAAGACCTTATAGAGCATCTGTTCTTTATGCTAAGGCAGAGGAAAACCACTAAAGGATTTTTAAGGAAGTGACATGGTCTAATTTATACTTTTAAAAGATTTTTTTGTCTATAGAAAGGACGGGAGGATGGGACAAAGGTAAATGTTGACAGACTGGTGAAAAAGGAAGAATAGAAAGGGTGAAGGAGACGAGTATCAAGAATGACATCTGTGTGTCTGACTTGTGCATGTCGGAGGATGATGATATCGCTGGCCATGAAAGACAGCATCAGAGGAGAGCCAGTCTTTGGAGGAGAAAGACTATGAGTTTCTTTTTGAACATGTTGAGTTTCCGATTATTTCATCATTTACTTGTGTTTCTTACAGCTCTTCAGCCCCCTAAGCAACTCTGATCTAGAGGCAGCTACAGCTGTCTTTGGAATGAAAGACACCTGGTCATTTCCTGTCATCATGTGAGATACAGCCTAAGTATTCGATGTTTGTTTGGCAGGGAAAGGTAAAAGGCGGAGATCATCTGATGAAGACGCTGCTGGGGAGCCCAAGGCCAAGAGACCAAAACATACTACAGATAACAAGGAGGTAATGGGACTTCTTGATTAGAAGTCCTCACCCTGAAGCAGGCCAGAAAGAGCACTGAGATAACGAGCCCCAAGAGAGCTTAAAGATTCCTGAGCTAAGAAGCAGTAGGATTGTGAACCTCATTAAATATTAGCAGGAATAGACTAACAAAGAATGAACCATTACTATCTCCCTTCTGAGCCGTAACTTCATTCATTCATTGAACAGAGGTTACAGCTTATGCAAAAAGGGGCCTAGAAAAAGTATACGTTGCTCAATATGGCTAGAACCTAAAGACCTATAGGGGCCAGTGGTGAAAAATGAGTCTAAAAATTATACATGGGCCTGAACTCATATATTCAGATGCCTTCTTAGCATGCCCATAAAGATGTCAATAAGTGGCCAAGCGCCGTGGCTCCCGCCTAGAATCCCAGCACTTCGGGAGCTGAGGCAGGTGGATCACCTGAGATCAGGAGTTTGAGACCAGCCCGACCGACATGGCGAAACCCGTCTCTACTAAAAATACAAAAATTAGCCGTGCATGGTGGCTACTTGGGAGGAGGTTGAGGCAGGAGAACCACTTGAACCTGGCGGGTGGAGGTTGCAGTGAGCTGAGATCATGCCACTTCACTGGAGCCTGGGTGAAAAAACAAAACTCCATCTCAAAAAAAAGAAGAGAGAGTTCTAGGATAGGGTAACAGATTTGGAAATGCATTAAATAGTTGAAGCCTGGAGAGCAGGTAAAATTACCGAAGTAGAGCAAAATGAAAGGAAGCATCAGTATTATAGGTGGGGTCTGAAAGAGGAATCTGTGGAGACAGAAAAAGGTAGCCAGAAAGGTTCAAAGTAGCACCAAGAAAAAATGACGTTGGCCAGCCCAGTGGCTCACGCCTGTAATCCTAACACTGGAAGGCAAGGTGGGCGGATTGCTTGAGCCTAGGAGTTTGAGATCATCCTGAGCACCATGGTGAGACCCTGTCTCTACAAAAAATACAAAAATTACCTGAGTATGGTAGCACGTACCCGTGGTCACAGCTGCTTGGGAGGCTAAGGTAGAAGGATCACCTGAGCCCAGGAAGTTCAGGGCTGCAGTAAACTATGATCATACCACTGCACTCCAGCCTGGGTGACAGAGACCCTGTCTTTAAAAGAAAAAAAAAATGGTGTCATAAAATCCAAGGAGCCACATAAAGTTTTAAGAAGGAAAAAATGTCCATGTCATATACTTCGTAAAGATTAAACAAGATCAGAAGTGGGAAGTCTTATTTGAATTTAACAACATAGAGTTCTCAAGGACGATCGTGGTATTTCACTGGAATGCGAGTGACAATTGACATTTCAGGATGATGGTGGAAATGGGTTGAGTAAATCTAGATGGAGATACAGCTGCGATGGCCAACTCTTTGAGAAGCTTGGCTGTGACAGTGAGGAAAAGGAGGAGGCATAGAACCGAAGGAGAATTCTAAAGTAGTAGAGACTGGGACAGGATAAAGGCTAGTAAGAAGAAGGCAGTAGTGAAGGAAAGGCTGAAGGTGTTAAAGGACAAGGTAAAATACAGCTGGATCCCCAAAAATGAATGAGAGGGTAAGTTCTAGAATACCAGTATGAGCATTAACCTTAGGTAAAGGGAACATTTTTCAGCTGTGATAAAAGTGAGTAAAAATCAAAAACATAAAAGAAAGAAATGTGGTGAGGACATGCACAAAGTTGAATAAATTCTGGCCTAGTGGCTTCTGTTTTCTTTGTGAAATCAGAAACAAGGTGATCTGCCAAGAGTGAGAAGGAAGAAGGGTCGAGTTAGAGACTTGAGGATAATGGAGAGGAGTTAAAATAGGGAGAGAAAGGCCAGAAGTGGTGGCTCATGCCTGTAATCCCAGCACTTTGGGTGGCCAAGGCAGGGGGATCGCCTGAGGTGAGGAGTTCAGGATCAGCCTGGCCAACATGGTGAAACTCCGAATCTACTAAAAATACAAAAATTAGCCAAGCACGGTGGCAGGAGACTGTAATCCCAGTACTCAGAAGGCTGAGGCAGGAGAATCGCTTGAACCCAAAAGGCAGAGGTTGCAATGAGCAGAGATCACACGACTGCACTCCAGCCTGGGTGACGAGCAAAACTCCATGTCAAAAAAAAATTAAAATAGTAAAATAGGAAGGAAAGATTGGAGATGAGCTTAGAGAACCTGTTTGAAGTTGGGATTTGTCTAGACATCAGTCTATGTGACTGAATGATTTTTCTCCAACGAATTTAGTTGTTAGTATGTAGGAAAAGAAATGGTGAACCATTAAATCCAAGCTCTCCAGAAAACTCTACACTGTATTTAAATGTTTCTCTCTAAGTCTTTTCTCTTCCTCAGCCCATTCCAGATGATGGGATTTATTGGCAGGCCAACCTTGACAGATTCCACCAACACTTCCGTGACCAAGCCATTGTGAGTGCAGTCGCTAACAGGATGGACCAGGTAATACCTAAGTAGGTCTGTCATTGGTCATCAGGAACATTCACTTACTTGTCACATATGGCCATTGTCACATAGAGCCGGTGGCAGGCGAAGGTAGCACAGTGATTTCTGAATTCCAGTTTACTTTTCAAACACAGACAAGCAGCGAGATCGTGCGAACCATGCTCCGAATGAGTGAGATTACCACTTCCTCTAGTGCTCCCTTCACCCAGCCCTTGTCTTCCAATGAGGTGGGTTCCATGTTCTTGTGCTAGCTTTCAGACACACTCTTGGGTATTAACAACATTATACACAGATCCTGGTGTTAGGTTGAGGTCTGAGCCTTGAAAGAGATGGATGTTTGTTTAATGTGGGGCAAGGATTATCTTCAAGTGGTGAGCACTGAAATGTTTGGTCTCTTAGGATCTAGCTTTTCAAAATCTACATCATTCACTTAGTGAAAGTATCTATTTGTCAAGTACAGCCTGTTCCTAATTATTTTAAGAATCTAGGATTTGGACCCTGAGAGCCTTGGCATTCAGGACTGTATTTGACCCCTAGTATTTAAAATACTGATATTTAATAAATATGTATTATTTATATTACTGTCTTCTGTTTGTTTGTTTTGAGACAGTCTCGCTCTGTCGCCTGGCTGGAGTGCAGTGGCGCGATCTCCGCTCACTGCAACCTCCGCCTCCCAGGTTCAAGTGATTCTCCGGCCTCAGCCTCCCGAATAGCTGGGACTGCAGGCGCGCACCACCACGCCCAGCTAGTTTTTATATTTTTAGTAAAGATGGGGTTTCACCATGTTGGCCAGGATGGTCTTGATCTCTTGACCTCATGATCTGCCCACCTCAGCCTCCCAAAGTGCTGGGATTACAGGCGTGAGCCACCACACCCGGCGGCAAAACTTCTTTTCATGTCAGTTTTTATAGATTTGTCCCACTCTTTATAATGACTGTATTATATTCCACTTAATGGCCGTGTTATACTTTATTTTAATGTACTACTCAGTACTGGTCTTTTGAGTGTTTCCAGTTTTTTACTCTTACAAACAATCCTGCTGTGCATATTTTTGGACAATTTTGTGATATCTAAAATTAAGACATCTTTTTTTGTGTGTGTGTGAGATGGAGTTTTGCTCTTGTAGCCCGGGCCAGAGTGCAGTGGTGCGATCTCGGCTCACCACAACCTCCGCCTCCTGGGTTCAAGCAATTCTCCTGCCTCAGCCTCCCAAGCAGCTGGGATTACAGGCGCGTGCCACCACACCCGGCTAATTCTGTATTTTTAGTTAAGGTGGGGTTTCACCATATTGGTCAGTCTGGTCTCCAACTCCTGACCCGAGGCAATCCACCTACCTCAGCCTCCCAAAGTGCTGGAATTATAGGCATGAGCCACTGTACCCCGCCTATAAGATCTTTATTTCAGTAAAGTCAGCAGTTGTAAGTTTCCAAACCCATTTTAAGTGTCTTTTGCTCCATAGATCTTCAGATCCCTACCTGTTGGCTATAACATCTCTAAGCAAGTTCTTGATCAGTATCTCACTCTGCTGGCAGATGATCCAGTAAGTCTTTTTTCTTTTTTCTTTAGCCTGTTCTGTTGACAATTTATTTCTGCACTGATACCTAGTTTCATTCTCCTATAGTCTTATTCTCTACCTAGCCAGTGCAGATAATTTCTCCACACTATTTGATAGGAGAGCTACCTGCTACAGACTTTTGGTCAGATTTGTTCCATTGGAAACAGAATCATTGGACTTTCCATTCAGTTAATACTCTCTCTTTTTCTCAATAGCTAGAGTTTGTTGGAAAGTCTGGCGACAGTGGTGGAGGAATGTATGTCATCAGTATCCTTACCAGTTACTTCCTTAGAGTCAGGCAGCCTGACCTATAAGTCAGAACAGTGCCTTAGGAAAGAAATATTTGGTAATGTTTATTATACTAAATAAGTTAGAAAATTGAAATAATTGCTAAATAAATTTTTCTGTGAATTTACAGTGAACTGCATTGATGATGAAATAAAAAGAGGCCAGGCATGGTGGCCCACACCTGTAATCCTAGGACTTTGGGAGGCTGAGCCAGGAGAATTGCATGAGCCCAGGAGTTCAAGACTAGCTTGAGCAACATGGCAAAACCCCATCTATACAAAAAATACAAAAACTAGCCAGATGTAACGGTGCGTGCTTGTAGTCCTGCTCCTAGGAGGCTGAGGTGGGAGGATCACTTGAGCCCAGGAGGCAGAGGTTGCAGTGAGCTGAGATCATGCCACTGTACTCCAACCTGGGTGACAGAGTGAGACCCTATCTCAAAAAAAAAAAAAAGTAAAAAGGACTTTTAATCAACCAAATTTTAGTTAAGCGAAACCCTTACTTAAACACTCATATTAAAGTTTTGGAATATTTATATACCGTAATTGAAACCATAAATTATAACGTGAAAAACAAAGTAGCATTTAAAGTTTAATTATAAATTAGAAACTTAGGGATAAAACTCAGATCACAATAACCAGGCCAGAACATTACTGAATGACCTTAATTCTCTACATAAAGACCTCCATAAGGCATTAGCATCTCTAGCCACAGCCACTCTGGAGTCTGTCGTACAAGAGAGGTAAGGGGGACACTGATGGGGTTTGGGATCAGATACTTCCTATCCCCACTGAAGTAATTCATTATGTAAGCAGCCACTATAACCACACCTTGGCACACTTTGCCCCACTTTTTCACTGGACTCCTGTGGATCTCATGTAACACTGCTCTTTACCCTAAAATAACCTACTGCTTAGTTCCTAGTGACGCAAATTAACCAGCGTCCCTAAAGCCTTTGCTTACAAATGTAGGAACTATGGCACTCAAATGAGTTCAGCAGTTGGCGATGCCCTACCGTCACCAACCTATGGAGCTGTGGAAGAATTTTCTGATCACCGTTCCTCTCTGGTCCTGGTTCCACACATGGGATAGAACACCACCCCATCTGTGACTGGGAACTAAAGCTACTCTCCTATATTGGCATGCCATTTGCTTTCTTCATTCTTTTCCAGATTTGGGTCTCGCTGTGCTAGAATATTCCGTCTAGTTTTGCAGAAGAAACACCTGGAGCAGAAGCAAGTGGAAGACTTTGCAATGATTCCTGCAAAGGAGGCAAAGGATATGCTATATAAGATGCTCTCGGAAAATTTTATATCACTCCAGGTAACCAAGGGTGTAATAATTGCCAACCAGACAAGCTAGCCTAGGGTGAGAGAAGCTTCTCAGGCAAACATGGCTGAATCCCCAAGCAAACTCTATATCCAGCTCTGAGACAGAAAACATGATTCACAGAGATGTAGCAGGCACTTAGAGGATAATGTGGAGCCTTAACTGCCCTAGTAAGAAAGAAGCAGCCGGGCACCGTGGCTCACGCCTGGAATCCCAGCACTTTGGGAGGCCAAGGCAGGCGATCACTTGATGTCAGGAGTTCGAGACCAGCCTGGCCTACATGGTGAAACCCTGTCTCTACTAAACTACAAAACAATTAGCTGGGCGTGGTGGCATGTGCCTGTAATCCCAGCTACTTGGGAGGCTGAGGCGGGAAGGAGAATCTCTTGAACCCAGGAGGCAGAGGTTGCAGTGAGCCGAGATTGCACCACTGCACACCAGCCTGGGCGATAGAGCAAGACTCTGTCTCAAAAAAAAAAACGGTTTTTTGTAAAGATCATATAGAATTTACCTGGTACACAGATTGCTCAGTAAATGTTAGTTACCTTCCCTTTCTACCCCATTCAGGATGCTGACAGTCAAATGGGAAAAAACAGGGAAGCCCAGCTCTCCATTTAACTAATTATGACATAAACCACAGAGACTGGGCTCGGCACACCTGTAATCCCAGCACTTTGGGAAGCCAAGGCAGGAAGATCACTTAAGCCCAGGAATTCAAGACCAGCCCGGGCAATATAGTGAGACCATGTCTCTTCCCCCGCCAAAAAATTAAAAAATTAGTTGAGCATGGTGGTGCATGCCTGTAGTTCCAGCTGCTCAGGATACTGAAGTAGGAGGATTGCTTGAGTCCCAGGTAGAAGTTGCAGTGAGCCAAGATCGCACCACCACACTCCATCCTGGGTAATAGAGCAAGACCCAGTCTCAAATAAATAAACACAGGTACTAAATGATTAGGAAACATGAAAACATAAGTAAAAAAGAGAGCTTAGTAACTCCAGATGGAATGAGTGTTTACTTTGCCAGTTCCAAAACAGTATAATTTCTGTTATTTTTTCTTCTATTGGACAAATAGGAAATTCCCAAAACACCAGACCATGCCCCATCCAGGACCTTCTATTTATATACTGTGAACACCCTGGCAGCTGCCCGAATGTTGTTGCACTGGTGCTACAAGGTAACCCAGTCTGGGCCTTCTCCGCATTTCCTCCACATGGACGAGTCCCCCTCATATGCCCGTTTCGCCCATTTTACCTGAGCTGCTGAAATAGAACTGTGTGCATTTCTTATCTGTCTTCTCTTTCCTCAGAGCATAGCCAACCTGATAGAAAGGAGGCAGTTTGAAACCAAAGAGAACAAGTAAGTAATATCTTCAGTTGAGTTATTTACATTTTTCAAGGTGAAGGGCCTGAGGGGAAATTTCCTATAGAAACAGGAACCAATGGAGGCTGGGCCAGGTGCAGTGGCTCATGCCTGTAATCCCAGCACTTTGGGAGGCTGAGGCAGGCAGGTGGATCACTTGAGGTCAGGAGTTTAAGACCAGCCTGGCCAACATGGTGAAACCCTCCCTCTATTAAAAATACAAAAATTAGCTGGGCATGGTCGTGGGCACCTGTAGTCCCAGCTACTCTGGATCTGAGGCAGGAGAGCTTAAACTCAGTGAGTGGAGGTTGCAGTGAGCCATTCCGTGCCACTGCACTCCAGCCTGGGTAACAGAGTGTGAGGCTCCATCTCAAAAAAAAAAAAAAAAAAAAAAATTCTGAGAAATAAACAATGGAGATAGCAATCAGTCTAGTTGCATTGAATCATTGGTTAGATTAGTATAAATCATGCGTTAGTCTACACTTTTATAATACGCTTCCAATGAAATAGTTTTTCAGATTAAATTTATGAGGAACGTACAAAAGCACCAAACTTTAAGTGCAAATGAGAGGCAGTAAGAGCTTCAGGAGTGAAGTTCTAGTTCCAAATAAGTTTCTAGAAAATGTCCTTAGAAGGTGACGTTATCTACTTTGACCAGGAAAATGGTAAAAGGGTGATGAGTTGTGCCTCAGAGATAAACGGTAAGAGAATCTCCAAGGTTAGGAAACATGTCTCAGAGTTGTGTTTGTTTAACAGGCGTCTACTAGAAAAATCTCAGAGGGTAGAGGCCATCATTGCATCTATGCAGGCTACGGGTGCAGAGGAGGCACAGTTACAAGAAATAGAGGAGATGATCACAGCTCCTGAACGTCAGCAGCTAGAGACCCTGAAACGTAATGTCAACAAGTAAGCATCATAAACTTCAGACCTCCATTTCAAAATACCATCCAAAACGTCCTTTTTCACGTCCTGTAAGCCTCCAACTTAGCACGAGCAAACCTAAACTCACTGTCTTCTCCAGCTCAATTAACAGAATGTAATCCACCTGTTTTTATAAACAAGCAGTTCTGAAGATGTTCTCAGCTTCTTCTCCATCACCAGATACACTCTCTTGTTCAAGTACTGTTAATTTGTTTTGAGACACGGGGTTTTGCTGTGTTGCCGAGACTCGCTTTGAACTCCTAGGCTCGAACAGTCCTTTCGGCTCAGCCTCCCGAGTAGCTGGGACTACAGGCAAATGCCACGGCACTGGCTTAATTTTACTTCAGTCATGTGTCTCAAATCTGGCCTTTCGTCTTGGTCCATACGCAGGCCTTCATCACCTCTTTCCTAGACCACATTTCAGTGCAAAGACCACATTTCAGTGCAAAATACACCTGAAAGAATTTGACATCTTTAGATCCGTCACTATTTATTTCTAAGTTTTTTTTTTAGATGCTGGTTGAATGGTTGCTTATTTAATTTCTGGATTGTTCATTGCTAGTGATACAGAAAAACAACCAGCTTTCATGTTGTGATTTTGTATCCCATACCTTTACTAAATTCATTTATTAATTCTAGTAGTTTTTTTTGCAGATTCTTCGAGCTTTTTTATAATAGAATTATGTCATCTGTGAATGGACGTAGTTTTACTTCTACCTTTTGAATCTATATGCCTTTTGCTTTTTTTACTTGCCTCATGGCCCTGGCTAGAACCTCCAGTAAAAGGTTGAATGGAAGTGCAAGAGCAGACATCTTGGCTTTGTTTCTGATCTTAGGGGAAAAGCTTTTAGTCTTTCACCATTAAGTATGATGTTAGCTGTGGGTTTTTCCTAGATGGCTTTTATGCGGCTGAAGAAGCTTCCATGTCTTCCTAATGACTTGAAGCTTCCACTGACTTGAAGCTTCAAACACTGTTAGCTTCTTGCTATTTCAAAACACACTAGGTCCTTTTATACCTGTGCCTTTACATTGGTTTTCCTGACTGCAAGTTAAGACTACCTTCCCCCAGGACAGAGGCACTGTATTTTGCATTCTCAGCAGTTTCCATGTTGTGTAGCACATAAAAGACACTCAGTAAAGGCAAAACGATCAACTGGTTCTCCTGCTTTCTTTCCATCCACTCTCAGGGGTAACCAAGCAGTTCTCCGTGGTCACAGCCACCCAGCCTCTAAGCTTAAATATGCTATTGAACATTCAGTCTAGGCAAATGCTTTTACTTTTTCACTCAGGTTGGATGCCAGTGAGATCCAGGT
>PVKV010035572.1:0-16382 GCA_004027835.1 Alouatta palliata
GTATTATTTACAAGATAATATGAAATATTTATGGCTCATTTCCACATCTCTTTCTTTTTCAGCTTTTCATTTTATGTTTGGGGGTACATGTGCAGGTTTATTATCTGAGTATATTGTGAATGCTGAGATTTGGGATATGAATGAGCTCATCACTCAGGAAGTGGGCACAGTACCCAACAGTTAGTTTTTCAACTCTTGCTGCACCTCCCTCCCTACCTTCTCTGTAGTCGGCTGCCATGTCTATTGTTCCCATCTTTATGTCCCTGAGTACCTAGTATGTCCCTTTAGATGAATGACAGCATGCATAGTTTGGTTTCCTGTTTCTTTGTTAATTCACTTAGGATAATGGCCTGCAGCAACATCCACATTGCTGCAAAGGGCATGGTTTTCTTCTTTTGTTTGGCTGCATAGTATTCTATGTTGTGTATGTGCCACATTTTCTTTATCCAGTCCACCGTTGGTGGGCACTTATGTCTACTCCATGTCTGTGCTAATGTGAACAGCATGGCAATGAACATGCGCATGCAGGTGTCTTTTTGGTATAATGAGTCATTGTCTTTCGAATATATACCCAAAAATGAGATTTCTGGGTTGAATGGTACCTCCGTTTTAAACTCTTTGAGAAATCTCCAAACTGCTATCCACAGTGGCTAAACTAATTTATATTCCCACCAACAGTGTATAAACATTCCCTTTTGTCTGCAACCTCACCATCATGATACTTTATAACTTTTCAGTAATAGTCACTCTGACTGGTGTGAGATGGTATCTCATTGTAGTTTTGATTTGCATTTCTCTGGTTACTATTGATAATGAACGTTTTTTCATGTTTCTTAGCCACTTGTATGTCTTCACCCATTTTGCAGGCTTGGTGAGATGGTATAACAGGGTGTTTTCCCTCCCACTGCAGAAACCACAGAGGATCTATGAGAGCTTCTTTTTCCTACCCAATGTCTGCATTTGAAGAGGTGGAGGCAGTAAAGGGGGCATATGGTTTAAGTTCTGCAGTATAGAAAATTCACATTTTCTATGTAGGACTAATAAATGTATCTAATCAATTAATATTTATTGAACACCATGTGTCAAGTTCAATGCTAGGCTCTGGGGGATTAATTAACAACAATATTCCTGCCCTCATAGGGATTACAATGTGGTAAATAATTCCAAGAAAGTGTCCCAAGTGCAACAACAGAAGTATTGTGAGACCGGAGTACAAAGAAGAGAGTAGATATTTCTGCATGGAAACCTCAGAAAACGTGTCATTTAGGTCTGTTGAGCATTGAGAAATAAGCAGTGTGAGGAGAAGGATGTTCCCGACAATAAAGCAGTATTGCCACAATCATGGAAGTATTAAACAGCAAGAGAAACTTTAGGGTCTCAAGTCATAGCTGGAAGATAGAGTGGGAAATGAGGACTACAGGAAGCTAGGTTTTAGAAAGATGAGTGATTTTCTGCAAACTTGTTCATGTTAGGATATTTCAGATTTTTTATTTTAAAAAGTTAAATATGAAAATAAAGGAGAGGCAAAGGGCTTAAAATTAATTTTTGTTTCCAAGCTAAGGAGTTTCAACTATAATATGAAAACCCTAGGGAACCAATGAAATATAGTAAGCAAAGACTGTGCAATCAAATCAGCCTTTTTGAGGATTAAAGACTGATTTGGAAGAGAAAACTGGAGTTATGTAGGCTTGAAGGTGCTATAGCCAACCCCAGTGGGATTAAAGAGGTTTGCTGAGAGCAGAACCTGGTGCTCACTCCTTACATCTTTAAAAAGAAGGAGGTAATGATGCCTTACTTCTTCAATTGCCCATTTAATCTGTACAAAATGAAAAGACAGCCAACTGGTAGGATGAAGATGAGAGGATAAAGGCCTAGGCATTAAGACTAAGATGATAAACTGGCAGGAAATCTTTTTATGTACATATAAGGCAGGCTGTCAGCAGGGAGATGCTGTATGTTTTAGTTAAGTCATGGTGGTACTTTTATTGAATCTAACTTTTAACTTTCCCCCGGTGAGAAATGTATGATAGAGATTGTCTACTTGTCCACAGCCATGGTCTTCTGGGAAGCTCCAATTCATCTACAACCTCAGAAAGTTATCAAAGAGCTCTGAAGTTGTGATTGGCCAGCCAGATTTGACTTTATCTTTTCTTGGGGAGTGCCGCTTCCTCAGATGGGTCTCCTGGAAGACGATGAATCTATCACTAAGGAAGGCATTACGTAGAATCAAAAACATTCAAACTAAAAGTTATTTAAATAAAACTAAGTTGTTAAACCAAAAAGGTGGGGGGATTAGTTTTTTAACTTTGTCGTGTAGAGGGTGGGAGGATTAATTCACTTGTTTCTGTAAAGTGCTTTAAAGATAAATTGTGCTGCTAATGTGCCAAAACTCATTTTTATTATGCTTATTTGCTGTGTCCTACATAAATATTTAATAGGTACCCTGGGAAGTAACTCTTGTTTAATATATCATTCCTTTTCTTATTAGTAGTGTACAGCAGCTTAGTTTTCCACATGAATACATTATTTTTAAAAACACCTTCAAGATAGTTTTCTAACAACCAAGGAATAATCCACAAATAAATTATTATAACATTTTTATTTTTTTATCAATAAGAATCACATAGTGTGGTAGAATCTATGTGTTGGATCTCCTTCAAGGTAAAATATTAGTTAATTTTTTTCTGCACCATTGTGGTCATACTCAAATTGGTTATTGCCAAGGTAAGTTTTTTTAATAAAAATGAAACAATGCACATTCTATCTCAGCTGTTTTTAAGCATCAACATGGGCCCCAGGCTCTGGCCAGGACACCCAGCCTGGCTGCATTGAGGGTCTCTGGCAAGCTTTCTTTGTCATATGTGTTTCCCTGGACATCTTCCTGTAGCCAGCTGTGCGGATATGCATCTTAGCCTCTCACTGTGGCAAGTGCAGACTCACATGTGTGCACAACTGGCACTGGCAGGCAGAAGCCAGAAAGCCAGCAGATAATTCAAGGCAAGTAAGATTGGCAGAAAAATAGCGGGAGTAAGCAAGGGAATGATGTTTAGGAGAAAAAGCGTGTACAAGATTATCCTTCACAGGCTATAAGATTACAGTGTGTCCATCACACTTGCAGATGAACGTAGGAACAGAGAACTTCCAAAGTCTTCATATGTTTTCAGTTGTTGCCAAGAGAACAATGAGTCCCCAGCACACTAATTATGGGTCCAACTAGTTCTGTACCACCAACCCAAGGAACATGCAATTAATTCCAAAATGCAGGATAATTCCCTTCCCAGGTGAAGTCTTAATGACTTGGACAGCTCTCCCTTTATCAGTGGGAAAGCCCTATCTGGAAACCCAGGTTTCAAACAGAAATAAAGGGTGCTACCTTTTCCTCTACCACACTTGTCTCTACTGCTGAAACTAAATCAGAAAATCTGATCCTACTTAGCCTTAGAAAATTTCTCATAGCCACGGGGCAGAATCAAGGTTAGTGTCATTGCTTTTCCTTCCCAAGGTCTGGCCCTTTGCCTGCCTTAGTCTTGAGCTCATGATGGAGAAGTAGGTCTCTGTGCACAGGTAGAAGAGCCTATTCTGTGCCTTTGAGTCAAGTTCCCTGAAAAGGGTGAAATGGTGTATAGGTTAAGCCTGATAGCTTGCATGTCAAGCTGAATTTGAATCTTGGCTCTATCGCATAAGAGCTGTGTGACCTTCGGTGAGTTAATCAACATTTCTGAGGTTCAGTTTCCTCACCTGCAAAATAAGGAAATAGTACTGCAAGGAATAAATGCCAGCTTTCACCATATTCTTCGTCTAAATATGCAGCCAACCACATTTGAATGTAGAAACAGTGAATTTAATGCAAAATTTTAAATGCTAATGTTTTAGAGTAATATGTATTCATACAATTATAATCACTCCATTCTTCAGTATGGAACCAAAATTTAAGTGAAGCTGTCTTTGAGAATCTAAAGATGTCTGACTTATCTGTAGCAATTTTCAGTTATGCATGTTTCTTTTTCAAAACCTGTGCTCATTATCTTATCTTTGTTGGGAACTTTTGTTTGACAATATGATCACTTAGCATGCAGGACTGCTGTGTATGTTTGTACAGTTCATGCACTGACAGCGTTAGAAAATGTCATTCATATAGACCATGGGGCATGTCTAAAAATACTACATTTTCTTCAATGAATGTGTATTGCCAGAAATATGCCTGCTCTTCATGAATGCTACCAGAGTATGACAGAGCTGAGTATTCAGCACCTGCAGGATCAATGTTAGTATGATGCATGATTTGGTTAGACCAACCTCTTTTCACTTTGAAGATTTTCATTTATGTAAGAATATAGAGCTGATTGACATTTTAATGAAAGAATTGTTTGTAACCATAAATATAATTATTTTACACTGCTGAAAGAGACAACATGAAAGATGCCTGGACTTTATTACGGTTTTTGAGAAACATTTGTTCTGTTGGATATTCTATTATTGAATGACCAACAAGTAGTCCAAAGCAATTTTCGAATGCTAACCTTGCTTTCTGAATTATACATGTCATTATTCCAAGTTTATCAGTACCAGAAGAAATATTTCCTGCAAAGTAATATTAGATAGCTATTCTTATAAAGTTATTTTTAAATATAATACATTTAACTAATCATAAAATATTATATACTCATTGAAAACAATTTTGGAGGGAAAAAGCATAGAAAAAAGTCCATCAAAACCACACATATTCTTAGCACCCATAGATAACCTTTTTAACCATTTTCCTGTATTTATTCCCAATTTTCTTCAAATGATATACATATATGAGTAGTTTTACTACCAATTCAAAATTATCAAATTATATATATTTTTTTCCTTTTTTCCATAAGTTATTGGGGTACAGGTGGTATTTGGTTACATGAGTAAGTTCTTTGGTGGTGATTTGTGAGATTTTGGTGCACCCATCACCCAAGCAGTAAAAACTGCACCCTGTTTGTAGTCTTTTATCCCTCACCTCCCTCCCACTCTTCCTCATAAGTCCCCAAAGTCCACTGTACCATTCTTATGCCTTTGCATCCTCATAGCTTAGCTCCCGCATATCAGTGAGAACAGACGATGTTTGGCTTTGCATTCCCAAATTATTTCACTTAGAACAAACAGTCTCCAATCTCCTCCAGGTCACTGCAAACACTGCAAATGCTGTTAATTCATTCCTTTTTGTGGCTGAGTAGTATTTTATATATACTACTAGAAAAAAAAATATATATATATGAGTAGCATTCCATATATGCTACTGAAATATATAAACAGTCTCTCTATCTACTCGTTGATTGATGGTTGGTTCCACAATTTTGCTATTGTGAATTGTGCCGCAATAAACATGCATGTGTTAGTGTCTTTTTTGAATAATGACTTCCTTTCCTCTGAGTAGATACCCAGTAGTAGGATTGCTGAATCAAATGGTAGTTTTACTTTTAGTTCTTTAAGGAATCACCACATTGTTTTCCATAATGGCTGTACTAGTTAACATTCTCACCAGCAGTGTAAAACTGTTCCCTGTTCACCACATCCACACCAGCATCTACTGTTTTTTGATTTTTTGTTTATGGCCATTCTTGCAGGAGTAAGGTGGTATGGCATTGTGGTTTTGATTTGCATTTCCCTGGTCATTAGTGATGCTGAGCATTTTTTCATACTTTTGTTGGCCATTTGTATATCTTCTTTTGAGAATTGTCTATTCATGTCCTTAGCCCACTTTTTGATGGGATTGTTTCTTTCTTACAAATTTGTTTGAGTTTGTTGTAGATTCTGGTTATTAGTCCTTTGCCAGATGTATAGATTGTGAAGATTTTCTCCCATTCTGTGGGTTGTCTGTTTACTCTGCAGACTGTTTCTTTTGCCATGTAAAAGCTCTAGTTTAATTAGGTCCCAGCTATTTATCTTTATCATATTTGCTTTTGGGTTCTTGGTCATGAAATCCTTGCCTAAGCCAATGTCTAGAAGCGTTTTTCTTTCTTTTTTTTTTTTTTTTTGAAAGACGGGGTTTCACCATATTGGTCAGGCTGGTCTTGAACTCCTGACCTCAAGTGATCCACCCGCCTCAGCCTCCCAAAGTGCTAGGATTACAGGCGTGAGCCACCGCGCCCGGCTCTAGAAGCGTTTTTCTAATTTTATCTTCTAGAATTTTATATTTTCAGGTCTTAGGTTTAATTGCTTAATCCATTTTGAGTTGATTTTTGTATAAGGTGAGAGATGAGGATCCAGTTTCATTCTCCTACATGTGGCTAGCCAATTATCCCAGCACCATTTGTTGAAAAGGGTGTTCTTTTCCTACTTTATGTTTTTGTTTGCTTTGTGGAAGATTAGTTGGCTGTTTTTGGGTTTACTACTGGGTTCTCTATTCCATTGGTCTATGTGCCTATTTGTATACCAGTACCATGCTGTTTTGGTGACTACAGCCTTATAATATAGTTTGAAATCAAGTAGTGTGATGCTTCCAGATTTGTTCTTTTTGGTTAGTCTTGCTTTGGCCATGCAGGCTCTTTTTCGGTTCCATATGAATTTTAGAATTGTTTTTTCTAATTCTAAAGATGATGAATATTGGTGGTATTTTGATGGAGATTGCACTGAATTTGTAGAGTGCTTTTGGCAGTACAGTCATTTTTACAATATTAATTCTACCCATCCATGAGCATGGAATGTGTTTCCATTTGTTTATGTCATCTATGATTTCTTTCAGCAGCATTTTGAAGTTTTCCTTGCAGAGGTCTTTTGACTCCTTTGTTAGATATAGTCCTAAGGGTTTTTTGTTTATTTATTTGTTTTACAGCTATTGTGTTTTTGATTTGATTCTCCGTTTGGTTGTTGTTGATGTATAGAAGAGCTACTGACATTAATCTTCTATCTGGAAACTTTGCTGAATTATTTTATCAGTTCTCTGAGCTTTCTGGAGGAGTCCTTAAGGTTTTCAAGGTAAACGATCATATCAACAGCAAACAGTGACAGTTTAACTTCCTCTTTACTGATTTGGATGCCCTTTATTTCTTTCTCTTGTCTGATTGCTCCAGCTAGGACTTCCAGTACTATGTTGAAGAGGAGTGCTGAGAGTAGGCATTCTTATCTTGTTCCAGTTCTCAGAGGGAATGCTTTCAACTTTTCTCCATTCTGTATTACGTTGGCTGTTGATTTGTGATAGATGGCTTTTATTACATTGAAGTATGTCCCATGTATGCCAACTTTTCTGAGAGTTTTATTCATAAAGGGATGCTGGATTTTGTCAAATGCTTTTTCAATGTCTATTGAGATGATCATGTGATTTTTGTTTTTAATTCTGTTTATGTAGTGTATCACACTTATTGGCTTGCGTATGTTAAACCATCCCTGTATCCCTGGTATGAAACCCACTTGATCATGGTGGATTATCTTTAAGATATGCAGTTGGATTCAGTTAGCTAGTATTTTGTTAAGGATTTTAGCATCAGTGTTCATCAAGGATATAAGTCTATGGTTTTCTATTTTGGTTATGTCCTTTTCTGGTTTGGGTATTAGGTTGATGCGTGAACTAGGGAGGGTTCTTTCTTTCTTTATCTTGTAGAATAGTGTCAAAGGATTGGTACCAGTTCTTCTTTAAATGTCTGGTAGAATTCTGTTGTAAATCCATCCAGTCCTGGCCTTTTGTTGTTGTTGCTGTTGTTGGTAATTTTTTAATTACCATTTCAATCTCACTACTTGTTATTGGTCTGTTCAGGGCATCTAATTCTTTCTGAGTTAAGCTAGGAGGGTTGTACTTTTCCAGGAATTTATTCATCTCTTCTACGTTTTCTAGTTTATGTGCGTGAAGGTGTCCATAGTATCCGTGAATAAACTTTTGTATTTCAGTTGTGTCAGTTGTAATATCTCCTATTTTGTTTCTTAGGATTTTCTCTCTTCTTTTCTTTGTTAATCTTGTTAGTGATCTATCAATTTTATTTATCTTTTCAAAGAACTAGCTTTTTATTTCATTTATCTATTTTTTTATTGTTTCAGTTTCATTTAGTTCTGCTCTGATCTTGGTAATTTTTCTTTCTTCCGCTGGGTTTGGATTTGGTTTCTTCCTGTTTCTGTAGTTCCTTGAGGTGTGACCTTACAATGTCAGCTTGTGCACTCCCAGTCTTTTTGACATAGGAGCTCAGGGCTATACACTTTCCTCTTAGCACTGCCTTTGCTGTATCCCAGAGGTTTTGATAGGCTGTGTCATTGTTGTCATTTACTTTGAAAATTTTTTAAAATACCAACTTGATTTCATTTTTGATTCAATATTCATTCAGGAGCAGGTTATTTAATTTGCATGTATTTGCATGGTTCTGAAGGTTCCCTTTGGAGTTTATTTCCAGTTTTATTCCACTGTGGTCTGAGAGAGTGCTTGATACAATTTCAATTTTCTTAAATTTATTGAGGCTCATTTTATGGCTTATCATATGGTCTATCTTGGAGAAAGTTCCATCTGCTGTTGAATAGAATGTGTATTCTGTGGCTGTTGGATGAAATCTGTATATCTGTTAGGTCCCTTTGTTCCAAGTTATAGTTTAAATCCATGTTTCTTTGTTAGCTTTCTGTCTTGATGAACGGTCTAGTGCTGTCAGTGGAGTATTGAAGTCCCCCAATATTATTGAGTTGCTGTCTATCTCATTTCTTAGGTCTATTAGTAATAGTTTTACAATTTTGGGAGCTCCAGTGTTAGGTGTATATATGTTTTGGATCATGATAGCTTCCTGTTGGACAAGGCCTTTTACCATTATATAATGTCCCTCTTTGATTCTTTTAACTGCTGTTGCTTTAAAATTTGTCTTGTCTGATAAAAGAATAATTACCCCTGCTTGTTTTTGGTGTCTATTTGCATGAAATGCCTTTTTCCTCTTCTTTATTTTAAGTTTATGTGAGTTAAGTGTGTTATGTGTTAAGTGAGTCTCCTGAAGACAGTAGATAGTTGATGTTGGTGAGTTCTTATCCATTCTCCAATTCTGTATCTTTTAAGTAGAACATTTAGGTCATTTACATTCAATGTTAGTATGGAAATATGAGGTACTGTTGCACTCATCATGCTCTTTGTTACCTTTGGTTTTTTGTTAACATGTTAACATGTATTTTTGTTTATAGGTCCTGTGTGATGTATGCTTTAAAGAAGTTCTGTTTTGAATGTGTTTCCAGGATTTGTTTCAAGATTTAGAGCTTTCTTTAGCAGTTCTTGTAGTGGTAGCTTGGTAATGGTGAATTTTCTCCGCATTTGTTTGTCTGAAAATGACTGTATCTTTCCTTGATATATAATGCTTAGTTTGACTGGATACAAAATTCTTTGCTGATAATTGTTTTGTTTGAAGAGGCTGAAGATAAGTTCCCAATTTTTTTTTTTAGCTTGTAGGGTTTCTGCTGAGAAATCTGCTGCTAATCTGATAAGTTTTCCTTTATAGGTTAACATTTTAAGATTCTTTCCTTCATTCTAACTTTGGATAACCTGATGAGAGTGTGTCTAGGCAAAGGTGTTTTTGTGATGCATTTTTCAGGTGTTCTTTGTTCTTGTATTTGGATGTCTAGGTCTCTAGCCAGGGCATGGAAGTTTTTTTCAATTATTCGCCCTGAATATGTTTTCTGAGCTTTTAAAATTCTCTTCTTCCTCTGCAACACCATTTATTCTTAAATTTGATTATTTAACATAATCCCAGGCTTCTTGGAGACTTTATTCATATTTTCTTGTTTTTTTTTCTTTGTCTTTGTTGGATCAGGTTAATTCAAAGGCCTTGTCTCAGAGCTCTGAATTTCTTTCTTCTACTTGTTTAATTCTATTTCTGAGACTTTCCAGAGCATTTCACATTTCTAAAAGTGTGTCCAAAATTTCCTCAATTTTCTATTGTTTTTTCTTTAAGTTATTTCCTTGAATATTTCTCCCTTCACATCTTGTATCTTTTTTATTATTATTATTTCCTTACATTGGGCTTTGCCTTTCTCTGGTCCCTCCCTGATTAGCTTAATAACTAACCTCCTGAATTCTTTTTCAGAATCAGGGATTTCTTCTTGCTTTGCATTCATTGCTGGTGAGCTAGTGTTACATTTTGGCAATGTTGAAGAGCCTTATTTTGTCAAACTACAAGGGTTGGTTTTCTGGTTCCTTCACATTTGGGTAGACTCTGTCAGAGGGTCAGTCTAGGGCTGAAGGCTGTTGTTCAGATTACTTTGTCTCATGGGGTTTTCTCGTGATGTAGTATTCTCCCCCTTTTCCTATGGATGTGGCTTCCTGTGAGTCAAACTACAGTGATTGTTGTCTCTCTCTGGGTCTAGACACCCAGCAAGTCTACCCAGCTCTGAGCTGGTACTAGGGGTTGTCTGTGCAGAGTCCTGTGATGTGAACCATATATGTGTCCCTCAGCCATGGACACCATCGCCTGTTCCAGTGGTGGTGGCAGTAGGGGGTGCAATGGTCTCCATGAGGGTTCTTAGTTTGGTGGTTTAATGCTTTATTTTTGTGCTGTTTGGCCTTCTGCCAGGAGGTGGCCCTTTCCAGAAAGCATCAGCTGTAGTAGTGTGGAGACGGACAAGCAATGGGCAGGGCCCTTGAACTCCCAAGATTATATGCCCTTTGTTTTCCATTACCAGAGTGGAGAGGGAAGGACCATCAGGTGGGGGTGGGGCCAGGCATGTCGGAGCTCAGTCTCTCCTTGGGTAGGTCTTGCTGGGGCTGCTGTGGGGTATGGGGGTGAGATTCACAGGTCAGTGGAGTTGTTTCTGTCCCTAGGAGGATTATGGCTGCCTCTGCTGAGTCATGCATGTTGCCAGGGAAGCGGTGGAAAGCCAGCAGTCACAGGCCTCACCCAGCTCCCATGCAAAATGAAGGGCCAGTTACACACCCACCATGCACCCACCCCCAACAGCCTTGCATCTTTTTCTGGGCAGAGGGCATGATGGGCTTGAAAACTTGCCCCAGGCTACCTGCCTCCCAGCTGAGAGAGAATAGGGCTTGGTTCTTCCCCCTCCTGTGGAGTCTGCAAAACAGATTTGTGCCCTCCCCCAAGTTCTGGCCAAGAGGCTTCTTGTCCTGTTCAAATTGTTACAAAGTTCAGCTACAGATTTCCTTCTCCTGGTGGAGTTTTACTCCCTGCTCCTCTAGACACCCTCCCAATGGATTCCTGTGGTGCCTGCCAGTCAGGAATGGCCCGCAAGGGGGTGCAGTGAGCTCCCAGGGCCTTTCTGCTGCTTCCTCTACTTCTGTATTTCACTTGGCTCTCCAAATTGACTCAGCTCCAGGTAATTGGAAACTTCTCCCACAAACAGACCTTCAGGTTCTTCAGTGGGAGTATATGTTCAGGAGAGGAAAGTCTTTCTTTCCCACTTCTACAGTAAGGGCACTCACAGTATTGGGGTATCTCCCAGGTCCTGCAGGAGCAGTCCAGTTCCTTCAGAATGTCTGTGGGTCCTCTTGGAATTGCTGGTTTATTCTTGCAGTTGAACTGGAGCTAAAATTCACAATGTGAGCTTCCTCAAGCTGCTCTGTCCAGAGCTGCAATCTAGTCCTGCCTCCCATCTGCCATGATGATCACTATAAATTATAAACATGTTTAATTTTAACAATATCATTAAACCTATATGAAATACCTCCCAAAATGTCTTTTTAAATGACTGCTTGTTAGTATATTGTTAGATATTTTGGTTGTTGTTAATTTTTTTTTTTTTGAGATGGAGTCTCACTCTGTCACCAGGCTAGAGTGCAGTGGCACAATGTCAGCTCACTGCAACCTCCACCTCCCTGGTTCAAGCAATTCTTCTTCCTCAGCCTCTTGAGTAACTGGGACTACAGGCACGTGCCAGCATGACTAGCTAGTTTTTGTATTTTTAGTAGAGACTGGGTTTTACCATGTTGGCCAGGATAGTCTCGATCTCTTGACCTCATGATCTGCCCACCTCAGCCTCCCAAAGTGCTGGGATTAGAGCTGTGAGCCACCACACCCAGCCTACTGTAATTTTTAACTATTATAAATAATATTGTGATAAATATCTTTTATAAAAATATTTGATTAAATATCGATGATTTTTTATAAGATCCCTAAAGTTTCAAAGGAACTTGTTAAAGACTTGTCACACCTTGCCAGTTTCCCTCTATAAAGTTTATGCCAAATACATTCCTACCAGAACAGTATAAAAGCATTCATTTTTTTTATATCCTTGCTAACACTAGACTTTTTCACTATTTCTGGCATTAGATTCATATTTGTTGTTTACCTACAATGGCAGATCCTGGGCTATGGCCTCAATAAATGCAGCATAGTAGAAGAAACAAAAGCATAAATGAGTAAAAGAATTAATAAGTACATAAGTGAATAAATGTAATTTATAATGTTAAAAATAAGTATACAAAATGAGTCTGGCTTACAAAAGGGGAGGCAACTGCCTGAGGAGAAAAAAAAAACCTGAGTTACAGCAAGCAGTAGTATATCCCAGCTGGGAAGTCTGCCTTCTTTAAAAATATCTTTAAGATATTAAAATGTAGTTCTGGTATATAATATTTTAAATGTGATACCACAGATAAAGAGCAAGCATACCACTTCCAAAAGCTGGCCAACCAGTGGAAGCCAAACAGAACTTTAATCATCATTTTGTGACAGCCAAGGAAAATATTCTTTTTTTTTAGATATATATTTTATTGCATTTTAGGTTTTGGGGTACATGTAAAGAGCATACAAGATTGTTGCATAGGTACATACATGGCAGTGTGGTTTGCTGCCTTCCTCCCCATTACCTATATCTGGCATTTCTCCCCATGCTATCCTTCCCCAACTGCCCACCCCATCTGTCCCTCCCCTAGTCCCCCCCACCAACAGACCCCAGTGTGTGATGCTCCTTTCCCTGTGTCCATGTGTTTTCATTGTTTAACACCCACCTATGAGTGAGAACATGCAGTGTTTCATTTTCTGTTCTTGTGTCAGTTTGCTGAGAATGATGTTTTCCAGATTCATGCATATGCATACAAAGGACACGAACTCATCGTTTTTTATGGCTGCATAATATTCCCTGGTGTATATGTGCCACATTTTCCCTGTCCAGTCTATCATCGATGGGCATTTGGGTTGGTTCCAAGTCTTTGCTATTGTAAACAGTCCTGCAATGAACATTTGTGTACATGTGTCCTTATAATAGAACGATTTCTAATCCTTTGGATATATACCCAGTAATGGGATTGCTGAATCAAATGGAATTTCTATTTCTAGGTCCTTAAGGAATCACCACACTGTCTTCCACAATGGTTGAACTAATTTACACTCCCACCAACCGTGTAAAAGTGTTCCTATTTCTCCACATCCTCTCCAGCATCTGTTCTCTCTGGATTTTTTAATGATCGCCATTCTAACTGGTGTGAGATGGTATCTCAGTGTGGTTTTGATTTGCATTTCTCTCATGGCCAGTGATGATGAGCATTTTTTCATATGTTTGTTGGCCTCATATATGTCTTCTTTTGTAAAGTGTCTGTTCATATCCTTACCCACTTTCGAATGGGCTTGTTTGTTTTTTTCTTGTAAATCTTTTTTAGTTCTTTGTAGATTCTGGATATCAGCCCTTTGTCAGATGGGTAGATTGCAAAAAGTTTTTCCCATTCTGTTGGTTGCTGATTCACTCTAATGACTGTTTCTTTTGCTGTACAGCCAAAATAGAAAAGAATCTTAACAATTCTGAGCTAGATCTAAACCTTGCAATGAGTATGTGGATGGCAAATTCAAATATGACCCAGTGGGGCACTTCCTGTTCCTCAGAGGCAGCCTTTACACAGATTTAGGAAGATTTGCTGAGCATTTTATAGTCCAAGGCGCTAACTTTTTTGTAAGCCTTCTAAGATCAAGAAAAATATATTTAACTTGGAAATGATGCAGGTATATTAATACCTAAAATTTTAAAGCACCATAGGAATGTAAATACAAAATTCTTGTGTAAGTCAAGGAAAGCCATGACACTAAAATCAGCAAGCCACTTAACTATAGAGCAGTAAATGTGGCCAAAAACATTTAAATAAAACATAGAGCAAAACTATATTGAATAAAAAAGAATTTTAAACACTGCCAAATGCAAAATTAAGCTCTCTTGTTCTCTCATTTTGCAGTTAATTTACCCCCATTACAACATTACAACTCTTTGGTCTATTATTTGCCATGAATTTTACTGCCAGGATTTTAGCTGCTTTTTAATATGCCTTCAGTTTTATACACACACACACATGCATGCATGCACATACACACACACATCAGAGAGTCTTCAAAAACTTCATGGCAAATGTAAATTATGAAAAAACTACACATGTATTTCAAATTTTTTGCACCAAAATAAACTCATACTAACTTGTTATATATAACATGTCTGAACAGGATCTAGTTTGAGGCACTAAGAAGAATAAGGCAGTCTACAGCCACACCACCTTGAATGTGCCAAAACTTGTGTGATCTTAGAAGCTACTCAGGGATGGGCCTGGTTAGTACTTTATAAGAAGGGTAAGACATCAGTTTGAAAAGAGCCCCTACCAGAGCAATATAAATTCTGCTGACACTGAAGCAGAAGAAACATCAAATTTCTTGTGACGTTTGGGTGAAAGAATGATGAAATTATTGATGCTTTATGAAAAGTTTAGGTGAAAAGGTCCCCAAAGAAATCAACAGTTTACAAATGGATAACTCATTTTAAGAAGTGATGAAACAGTGTTGAAGATGACACTCATAGCAGCAGACTAAACACATAAATTTGGAAGGAAAAAATTAAGCACTTGTTTCCTACCTGAAGAGGACAATTGACAGCACACATAGCAGCCAATGCCATAGACATCTCAACTGATTCAGCTTACACAATTCTGAAGTTGAAAGTTTCCACTCAATGAGTGCCAAAACCATCGTGCCTAGATCAGCTGCATACAAAAGCAGAGCTGTCCGTGGACATTTTAAACAGGTGGGATTAAGATCCTGATGTATTTTTTCATAGAATTGTATCAGCAAGTGAAGCATGGTTTTACTGATATGATCTTGAAGATGAAATACCATCAAAGCAATTACTACCAAGAAGTGGAAGTGGTTCGGTCAGAGCAAAAGCAGACCAGTCAAAAGCAAAGGCCACGTCAACAGTTTTTAGGAATGCTCAAGGCATTTTGCTGTTGTATTTTTCTGCAGGGCCAAAGAAAGATAACATCTGTTTATTATGAGAGTGTTTTGAGAAAGCCTAAGCTTTATCAGAAAAATGCCTGGGAAATCTTCACCAGAGTCCTTCTCAACCATGTCAATACTACCGCTCATTCTTCTCATCAAACAAGGGCAGTTTTGCAAGAGTTTCAACAAGAAATCATCAGGCATCCACTTTGCAATCCTGGTTTGCCTCCCTCTGACTTCTTTTCATTTTCTTATCTTAAAAACATATTTAAAGGATGCCTATCTTTCTTCAGTTAATAATGTAAAAAAGACTGCGTTGGCATGATTAAATTCCCAGCACTTTCAGTTCTTTCGGGGGATGGACTAAACAGCTGGTATTACTAACAAAAATGTCATGAATTTGATGGAGCTATGTTCAGAAATAAAGTTTATGGGTTTTTTTTTTAATTTTTATCTTTTAATTCTAGTTTTCCATGAACTTTCTGAAGTCTCCTCATATGTAACATTAGGGTAAAAATTACCCCCAGAAGAAAAGAAAAAATGTTTGTACCCTAAGCAGTGCATGCCTGGCACTTTCTGCAAATCCCACCAAGATCCAAAATTATTTGTGCATGACTAATCCTAGGTTGGGCTACTGTTCAAGTAACAAATAGCAAAATCTAGATGTTAAATAATATTTAATGAGAGTCTAAGATGATACAGTTTTGCTTTAACTTTCAGCACTGAATTAGCAGCATTGAGGAGGCAATATAAGATAGTTAAAGGCCTAAAAGTATGGATGTGAATTTCTACTGAGTAATTAAAATCCATGTGACCTGGCAAATCACTTAACTTTTTGTAACCCTATACAATGTGTGTTAGAAAAATAATACTTAAGCTTTAGAGTTATTGTGAAAATTAAATGAAATAATGCATGTAAAGTATGTTAGCATATAGTACAATATTAGTAGTAGTACAAATCATTTGTTGTTTTGATTATTTAAGTATTGTCCTTATGGAACAATTCCTAGTCCTCCGAGAATTCACAGCAAATTCTTGTTGAAATATATAAGGAGTTACAATCATTCACAGCTTTTTGCCCAAATCCGAAACCTAAAAAAGATAATTCTCTCCTTGTGTGCAGTTAGTTTCTAATATTAGATGATATTCTAAGCCTACCTAATCTTTCTTATATCTGTTTTTAAATATATAAACCTCAGTATTGTTCATGAGAATATATAGATTTGTAACCCATAGAAATAAGTGCTTTTCAAATTTATTGAG
>PVKV010035573.1:5264-16581 GCA_004027835.1 Alouatta palliata
AAAAAAAAAAAAAAAAAAAAAATTCATGGAAAATGCATATTACAAAAAACTATGTGTGAATTTCCATTGTTTTCACCAAAATAAACTCATACTAAGTTGTTATAATGAGTCTAAACAGGATCTAGTGTGAGGCACTAAGGAAGCTAAAACATTAGTTTGAAAGGAGCTCCTGCCACAGAGCAGCATAAATTCTGCTAAGATTAAAGCAAAAACATCAAATTTATGGTGAAGCTTGGGATGAATGATCAAATCATTGATGCTTTATAAAATTTATGGGGAAAATGCTGCAAAGAAGTCGGCAGTTCACAAATGGGTAGCTCATTTTAGGAAGGGATCAGATGATGCTGGAGATGAACTCTGCAGTGCCAGGCCATCCACATCAATTTGTAAGAAAAAAATTAATCTTGTTTGTGCCCCCAATTGAAGAGGACTGACAATTAGCAGAAGCAATAACCAACACCACGGACATCTCATTTGGTTCAGCTTACACAATTCTGACTGAAAAATTAATGCTGAGCAAACTCTCCACTCAATGAGTGCCAAAACCATTGCACCCAGATCAGGTGCAGACAAGAGTGGAGCTTTCCATGAAATTTTTAAACAAGTGACATCAAGATCCTGAAGCATTTCCTCAAAGAATTGCACAAGGATATGAAACAGGGCCTTATCTATACAATCCTGAAACAAAGCACAATCATACCAATGGCTACCAAGAGGTAGAAGTGGTCCAGTCGAAGCACAAGCCGACTGGGTTCAAAGCAAAGGTCATGGAAAGCGTGTTTTGGGATGCTCAGTGCATTTTGCTTCTTGACTTTCTGGACGGCCAAACAACAACATCTGCAATATTTTGAGGGTATTTTGAGAAAGTTAGCCAAAACTTTAGCAGAAAGACACCCAGGAAAGCTTCATCAGAGGCCTTCTCCACAATAATGCTCCTGCTCATTCCTCTCATCAGACAAAGACAATTTTGTGAGAGTTCTCATGGGAAATCAGGTATTCACTTTACAGTCCTGACTTGGATCCTTCTGACTTCTTTTTGTTTTCTAATCTTAAAAGAAACCTTTAAAGGCAACCAATTTTTTTCAGGTAATAATGTAAAAAAGACTGCACTGACATGGTTAAATTCCCAAGACCCTCAGTTCTTTAGGGATGGACTAAATGGCTGGTATCATTGCTTTAAAAGAGTCTTGAACTTCATGGAACTTATTTTGAGAAATAAAGTTTATATTTTTATCTTTTAATCCCATTTTTCTATGAACTTTTTAAAGCCTCCTCATAAAATGATACAAGCCTTCTAGTGATGCACTGGACGAAATCAAAAGAGAAAACAAATCCTGCCTTTCTCCTGCACACAGCAGATGCTCAATAAATGCTGGCTGAACTTAGGACTCTACCCCTAAAGAAAGGGTCATCACAATACCTGGGCCCTAGCAAAGGAAGGGCACTAATAGGGCGTGGACAAGGCATTCTGGTAACAAGGCACGGAAACCCACCCAAACACAGTTAAGTAAAAAAGGGGACAAAGGATAAATATGAGTCTCATGGAAACAAAGTTGAGAAAACAGAGCTGAGCCTCACAGGCCAAAAAGAAGGTCCTCTCTTTCTCCTTCACCCTTTGGGAACACCTAACGTCATTCTGTTTGTCCATGTTGGGCTTTATTACTTCTCCCTCTGCAGATCCCAGTCCTTTGCTCCATTAGCACATGGCCCACCCAGGTCACTCAATAATGGTGGCCTCTGCTTACTTCAGGGAGAAACTTTAATGTCTCACCTTGAGGGAAGGCAGGGAGCTAACATCATATGGTCGGGATAACACCCTCACCTGGGGCAGCTGAAAAGGGCTAGGATTATTATAACAAATGATAACCACAAGCTTGGCTGAGAGATGGGATACCCCCCCAGAATTAGAATGCACACATAAATATTAGTTGTAACATAACTTTATTTCAGAATGACTGCAGGAAGGAATTTCATAGGTAAACAACTAATTTATAGCTCTCTATCACAATAACACTGAATCAAAAACACTTCATCCCATACAAAAATTTGGCCTGAGAATTTTTTGAGTTTTAATCATCTTAAGTTTCACGTTATAGAACTGTATACACAAAAACACTAACACAACTGGAAAAGACGATATATAGATCAAGAGAAATTATTTCTAGCAATATCTCACTTGCCATGAAATCACAAATATGACAACTGCAGTTGATAAGGAAGTAAGTTAGAAGGGAGCTGAGCCACTAAAATAATGTTGCCAAGTCAATGCAGCAAAGTATATCCATTTTAATTGCTAGAACAGCCTATCAAAACCTCATTCAAATCCTCTTTACTCTTACTCAACATGTAGTATGCAGTTACACAATTTCCCAATCCAAGGGCAAATTAAAGAAAGATTCCTAGAGGTAGGCACAATAATTGGAGAGATAAATGACAGATAAAAGTGAGGGAAACAAAAAACTCTAAAAACATGGTAAGAACTCAAAGAGCAAACACATCTGGAGCCTTCAGTGTAGGGACTTTAACAAAACTAAGTAAGACCTGAAAGAATTAAAAACGTATATGATGACTCTGAAAAGATTTAATTATCCCCTGTAGACTGTGTTTGCAAAAGCAGAGAAATGTATACTAAATTAAGAAATAGTTCGATGTAAATGGTTGAAATAAAGCAAAAAAAAGATGCGCAACTTAAAAGAATACCTTGAGTTTTCTATACCATGCAGCCCACAATGTCTGATAAAGGAATATTACTACATATATATTGCTTATAAAATACACAAAGTAGTTCATACAAAAAGAACATAGCACCTTTTTCATCATATATGATTGAAACTATAAAAGCCCCTTCCTGGTAAAAGCACCTCAATCATATAGGGATAGTTCAAGTCAGCTTCTCTCTGCATAAGAACTTTATACTGTGCCCTGAGAGATCCACTGAAATTCCATGAATCAGAATCACTCGGGGAATAGCCTGAGAACCTGTTTGAGAATTACACAGTAAATCATCACCCTGAAGTCAGGAGAAGGCTGGCCAGGTCTGTGAATTAACCCTTTCCCACTCTTGTTTCTAGTGTGCCCAATAAGGCCGTACTCCTGGTTTTGACAATTCTTAAGCTACACGGTACAGAATAAAAAACATGGACTTCTAAATGTTTTATCACAAAACATATAATTTAAAAAAATTTGACAAGCCCTAATGAATTCCAAAGAAAGGACAGACACAGTGGCTCATGCCTGTAATCCCAGTACTTGGGGAGGCAGAGGCAGGAGGATCATTTGCGGCCAGACGTTCGAGAGCAGCCTGGTCAACATACTGAGATCCTATCTCAAAAAAAAAAAATGGAAAAAAAAAAAAAAGACCAGAACATTTCTAAACCACATGTGAGGCTGGAAGCAATACATGCCTGCCTGCAGAGGGAAAATACTGAATAAGGAAAAGTAATCCCTGAGGATTATTTAGGAATGAGGAGGAAGATACAACTAAAAGTCTTGGAGGAGAGACAGAATGCAGCGTACATCCAGAATACAGAAATGCAAATCTATTAAAAACTGGCCAGGATGTTTAGGCCTACCCTTAACACTCCGGAAGCAGAGGCTAAAAACTACTGGCTGGCAAACATGGTTTTTGTTTTGGCCAGCACAATATTTTAAACAATTCTGAATTGGTTGCCAATAAAATATTGGGAGTTGTTTGTTTTTGTTTTTGTTTTTAATTCTGTCTTTACTTAGAAAATTGGAAAGAGGAAGTACTGACAAAGACCAGCCACACAACCACACTGTGCTGGAACTGGGCAGAAGCTGCCACCTTGAGTCAGGTATGTGCTCCCAATCGGGTCACTCCAGGGACCCAGCCCGCCTCCCTCTTCAGACCAGCTGCCTGATCCCTGCAAGCAGTTTCATTGGCCACTCCTGCACACAAAGCAGAAATTCAACCTATCTGTGCCTCACTCTATTTCTAATAAAAATTCCTGCTACAAAGATCCTTTTCAGCCTCAGAGATATTAAGAAAAAAAATTAGATAATGTCTGCAAATACCTAGAAGTCATTGTAGTATTCATAGCTGCCCACTGGAATCATCTAAGGAGTTTTTTTTAAATGCTGATACCTGAGATTCTGATTTCTTGGTCTGGGAAGCAACCCAGGCATCACGATTGCAGAAAGCTCCCCAGGCAATCCTAACAGACAGCCAAGGTTGAGAGCTCTTGCCTTCAGAGGATGTAAGTTGTTGAGTGTGAAGGGTTAAACTGCCTCTAATGTCAACTTCCAAATACAAATTTCTTGCCTCTCATCTCCACAACAATTTGCATCACCTCTTATTTTTGGAAATAGGCTATTACTCTAAAAGCCTACCAAATGCCATCTACAAATTGGAAAAAAAGGTCAAAGTGTGTTTTGACTTCTACCATTATTTTTCCCTCCAACACAATTGAAGAATGAAACACTATGAAGCTGAAAAGAAATTATTCTAAGGGACAAAATTCAGACAGCACAAAGAGCTCAGATAGAATAAGAAGAGGCTCACAGTGGCAGGCTCGTATGAAAAAATACAATTGCTTTGAAATTCATCAATGAATTAAGTGGAAAATGTTACAAATATTTTTTTAAAAAAAATTTCCCCAAGACTCTCCAGTAATGGCCCAATTTTTTTTTTTTTTGAAACAGAGTCTCGCTCTGTCACCCAAGCTGGAGTACAGTGGTGCGATCTCAGCTCACTGCAACCTCCGCCTCACAGGTTCAAGCAATTTTCCTGTCTCAGCCTTCTGAGTAGCTGGGATTACAGGCATGCACCACCACGCCTGGCTAATTTTTTGTGTGTTTTTAGTAGAGACAGGGTTTCACCATATTGGCCGGGCTGGTCTCGAACTCCTGCCTTTGTGATCTGCCCGCCTCAGCCTCTCAGAGTGCTGGGATTACAGGTGTGAGCCACCATCCCCGGCCCTGATTTTTATCTTAAGAAGATGAATTCCAAATTATTACCTCTCTTCAAGATTTTTTAGATAGTATATATTTATATTTTGGCATCTGATCATGAGAAATGCAAATTACTGCCAGCTAAGTTTCAACAGTAGTACCACCTTACGTTACAGTTAAAAAGTACATTTGCAGAATGTTTTACATAATAATGGCTTCCATTTCCTGGACTTCTGCTATGCACCAGGCAGAGTGCTAGCCACTTCACATGCATGATCTCGTATCAGTCCAACAATCTCACAAACTTAATTCCATCTCTTTGTTTCACAAATTTTTTAGGTTCAGAAAGATTTAAAATTACGTTCCTCATCACTGAGCAAGTAGGTGCCAGCACTTGGATTCAAACCCAGGTCTGTCAGCTTACAAACCTACACAAAATTACCTTGTTTAATCATCATAACCCATTGCCAGAAAGACCTGTGCCTGATTATCCCCATTTCCCCAGCAAAAAACAGAGAGGTTAATGATTTGCTCCACATCACAGAACAAATTAACAGGAGTCAAGGTGAGAACCTGCCTCCTCATTCTACATTTCATGTTTTTTTTTTTCAGAGGACCAAATCATAGTTTACAAGTTACATTATAAAAGCTATATTAATGGCAGTGACAAATTACTCAAGGATAGAGATAAAAATCTCCTGATTTCTGAGAATCTTAAACATTGCTATAAAGCTTAGCATCAACATAGGTCTGGTACATTCCTGTTTGTTCCAGTCCACTCGTGAATCAGTTACTAGTTTCAACTCCCTTATTGGTTCCAGAATCCCCTCACAAATCTTATGAACAACGGTGCTGATAATGTAAGGGCACAAGCACCCTTTCCAGGCCTTTATCCTGTCCTTAGCTGCCCTGACAGTATAACCAGACAATCAGTAGAACACCCTGAGGAAGGGCACACATCATCTTGCAAGGGTTTTATCCTTTATTTGTAAAATTGTAAAGAGATTGTGTCATAAAAATTCAGCAAGAAGGTCTCAACTCCCTGAGTCCCACTATTCGAAGCAGGCTCTCAGAGAAGGGTATCCTTTTATGTCCTGGCAAGAAGGTCTCCTCTTCTTGAAGCTGCTGACACTGTATCCTCAAACCTGTATTCCAGAAACTGTGTCTGATGTGTTGTGGCCAAGAAGTGATTCCCCACTCCCCAAAAAAGAAAGTGGACACCGATACAGCTCTCCTGCAAGAGAAAGCAAACAAGCTTTATCACCTCATAAACATGTCTCACCAATCAATACTTATTTGCCCTCTTTTCTGAAGCAACTCTTCAGAGTCTGCTTGAATTCTATCACTATGGATAATTCTTGCAACCGCATTTCTCCCTCCTAATGATCTTCAAACAAGGCAAGCACCTCATTTTATTAAGTCCAACTACCCAAACGAGCTGGTTCAGAGACGAGTTAAGATATAGCTAAAATTGAGGTCTTAATCATTCCAATATGATAAAACTCTGCTACATTATCAAATCTCACCAAGCCTGATCTCCCAACTGCCAGCGGCAAGAACAAACAGATGTCAGGGTTATTTGTTTTATTCAAGAATGACAGGAAATCAAAAATCTATCAAATGGATGTGTCAACAGCAATGCCACAAGCATATCGGTTAGTGAGATTTATGTGTCTCCATTTTGGCTCATGACAAAAATCACCTTCTAAGCGTTCTAATTTTCAAATGCCCACTTGGACATACAGGTCAAAGAGTTCTATGAAGTATCTTTAATGTTAGGTACAACAGAGAGGGGGTCCAAGATGGCTGAATAAATACAACTCCAGCGCACAACACCCAGTGAGAGTGATGCAGAAATCCAGAGATCTCCTAGCTCCAAACGAGGTACCAGGTGCATTTCAACAGGTCTGGTCCAACGGTGAGCTAAGCCCACTCAGGGCAGACGAAGGCAGGGAGGGGTGCTGCTTCACCCAGAAAGTGCATCTGACCGGGGAGTCGGAGGCTCCACCTCTGGCAGTCCAATCCAGATACAGCGCTTCCCACAAAGCCTCAGCAATACACAGAACAGGGGATCTTTGCCAGTCAAGCACCAGGAATCATAAGCACAGAGTTGAATAATAATCCAGGACGGTGTCCCAGACTGGCTCACAGACCTAAACAGATGCATAAACCCAAAAGGCAGCAGGGAGAACCTTTGGACTGAGCTATTGCCTCCTCCCCACCTCCGCCCAGAGAGAGAGGGAGCTATAAGCAGGAGCAGCTGGGCGGACACCTACCTCATGACTGGAGAGAGAGGAAGCTGAAAGTGGGAGATGGCCAGGTGCTGCTGGGCGGGTTCCTACCCTCTCCCACAAACCCCAGAGGGCTGAAGCTCTGACTCTAGTGAGTTGCGCAGCCAGTGCCACAGTCTGAGCTGAACCCTGAATGATCCAGCCCAGTGGGGGAAGGGCATAACCCACCATTAGAAGGGTGGGAACTGGGCTACATGTTTTAACAAAAAACACAGGAAGCCTACATAGCAACGGGAGGTGTTCTTGACAACTCAGCACCACCTACAGGTCAACAGAAGAGGTGGGCCTAATCTCCCAATATAAACAAAAAAGAAACAGGAAGCTTCTCTAATAATCTGAAGGAGTCCCTAGAAACCCAGTAGCACCTCCACAGGCAGACAAGCAACCTCATCAAGCAGCTCCCTGACAACACAGCCACACAAACCAGAAAAGATGGGGAAAATAACAGCACAAAAAAGATGAAACCTTCAAAGACCAGAATGCCTCTTCTCCTTCAAGGGATCACAACTCCTCAACAACACAGGATCACATCATGACTGAGAAGGAGTGTGACGAATTGAAAGAAACGGGCTTCAGAAGGTGGATAATAACAAACTTTTCTGAGCTAAAGGAACACGTTCTAACTCAATGCAAAGAAACCAAAAACCTTGAAAAAAGGTTAGACAAAACGTTAACTAGAATAACCAGCTTAGAGAAGAACATAAACGACTTGATGGAGTTGAAAAACACAGCACGAGAACTACGGGAGGCAAACACAAGTTTTAATAGCCGAATCGATCAAGCAGAAGAAAGGATATCAGAGATTGAAGATCAACTCAATGAAATAAAAAGAGAAGGCAAGACCAGAGAAGAAGAGTGAAAAGAAATGAACAAAGCCTTCAAGAAATATGGGATTATTTGAAAAGACCTAGTCTACGCTTGATCGGTGTACCTGAATATGATGGGGAGAATGAATCCAAGCTGGAAAACATGCTCCAGGATACTATCCAGGAGAACTTCCCAAGCCTAGCAAGGCAGTCCAAATTTCAAATTCAGGAAATACAGAGAACTCCACAAAGATATTCCTAAAGAAGAGCAACCCCAAGACACATAATCATCAGATTCACCAGGGTTGAAATGAAGGAAAAAATGCTAAGGGCAGCCAGAGAAAAAGGTCAGGTCACCCACAGAGGGAAGCCAATCAGATTCACAGCAGATCTCTCGGCAGAAACCCTACAAGCCAGAAGAGAGTGGGGGCCAATATTCAACATCCTTAAAGAAAAGAACTTTCAACCCAGAATCTCACATCCAACCAAACTAAGCTTCATAAGTGAAGGAGAAATAAAATCCTTTATGGACAAGCAATTACTGAGAGATTTTGTCACCACTAGACCTGCCCTACAAGAGCTCCTGAAAGAAACACTAAGCATGGAAAGGAACAAGAACCAATCACTGCAACAGCAAACCAGTGGGCAAAGACCAAAAAATGCAATGAAGAAAATGAGTCAACTAAGGGAAAGAAAACCAGCCAGTAACAAAATGGCAGGATCAAATTCACACGTAACAATAGTAACATTGAATGTAAACATCCTAAATGCCACAATCAAAAGACACAGACTGGCAAACTGGATAAAAAGTCAAAACCCATCTGTCTGCTGTATTCAGGAAATCAATCTCACATACAAAGACACACATAGACTCAAAATAAAGGGATGGAAGAAGATTTACCAGCAAATGGAGAACAAAAAAAAGCAGGGGTTGCAATCCTAGTCTCTGATAAAATGGACTTCAAACCAACAAAGATCAGAGACAAAGAAGGGCATTAGATAATGGTAAAAGGATTAATCCAACAAGAAGAGCTAACTATCCTAAATATATATGCCCCTAACGCAGGAGCACCCAGATACATAAAGCAAGTTCTTAACGACCTAAAACGAGATTTAGACTCCCACACAATAATAGTGGGAGACTTCAACACTCCACTGTCAATATTACATCAACAAGACAGAAAATTAACAAGGATATCCAGGATTTGAATGCAGAGCTGGACCAAGCAGATCTAACAGACATATACAGAACACTCCACCCCAAATCAACAGAATATACATTTTTCTCAGCATCACACTGCACTTACTCTAAAATTGACCACATCATTGGAAGCAAATCACTGATCAGCAAATGCAAAAGAACGGATATCATAACAAACAGTCTATCAGACCACAGCGCAATCAGACTGGAAGTCAGGATTAAGAAACACATTCAAACCCGCACAACCACTTGGAAACTGAACAACTTGCTTCTGAGTGTCCACTGGATAAACAATGAAATGAAGGCAGAAATAAAGACATTCTTCAAAAACAATCAGAAAGAAGACACAACTTAACAGAATCTCTGGGACACCTTTGAAGCAGTGTCGAGAGAGAAATTCATAGCAATAAATGCCCACATGAGAAACAAGGAAAGATCTAAAATTGACACCCTATCATCAAAATTGAAAGAGCTAGAGGAGCAAGATAAACTCAAAAGCAAGCAGAAGACAAGAAATAACTATGATCAGAGCCAAACTGGAGGAGACAGAGACACAAAAAGCCTTTCGAAAAATCAATAAATCCAGGAGCTGTTTTTTTGAAAAGATCAACAAAACAGACAGACTGCTAGCCAGATTAATAAAAAAGAAAAAGGAGAAGAATCAAATAGATGCAATAAAAAATGATAAAGGGGATATCACCACTGATCCCACAAAAATACAAACTACCATCAGAGATTACTACAAACAGCTCTATGCACATAAACCAGTAAACCAGGAAGAAATGGATAAACTCCTAGACACTTGAACCCTACAAAGACTAAACCAGGAGGAAGTTGAAACCCTGAATAGACCAATAACAAGAGCTGAAGTAGAGGCAGCAATCAATAGCCTACCAACCAAAAAAAGGCCAGGTCCAGACGGGTTCACAGTCGAATTCTACCAGACGTACAAAGAGGAGCTGGTTCCACTCCTTCTGAAACTGTATCAAAAAATACAAAAGTAGGGAATTCTCCCTAACTCATTTTATGAGACCAACATCATCCTGATACCAAAACCAGGCAGAGACTCAACTAAAAAAGAAAACTTCAGGTCAATATCCATGATAAACATCGACACAAAAATCTTCAATAAAATACTGGCAAACAGATTGCAACAGCACATCAAGAAGCTTATCCATCACGATCAAGTAGGCTTCATCCCGAGGATGCAAGGCTGGTTCAACATACGCAAATCCATAAATGTAATTCATCACATAAACGGAACCAAAGACAAAAACCACATGATTATCTCAATAGATGCAGAGAGGGCCTTTGACAAAATTCAACAGCCTTTATGCTAAAAACTCTCAATAAACTAGGCATTGATGGAATGTATCATAAAATGATAAAAGTTATATACGACAAACCTACAGCCAACATCATACTGAACGGGCAAAAGCTGGAAGAATTGCCTTTGAAATCAGGCACTAGACAAGGATGCCCTCTCTCACCACTGCTATTCAATATAGTATTGGAAGTTCTAGCCAGAGCAATCAGGCAAGAAAAAGAAATAAAGGGTATTCAGTTAGGAAAGGAGGAAGTCAAACTGTCTCTATTTGCAGATGACATGATTGTATATCTAGAAGACCCCATCGTCTCAGTGCAAAATCTTCTCAAACTGATAAGCAACTTGAGCAAAGTCTCAGGATACAAAATCAATGTGCAGAAATCACAAACATTCCTACAGACCAATAACAGACAAACCGAGAGCCAAATAAAGAGTGAACTCCCATTCACAATTGCTACAAAGAGAATAAAATATCTAGGAATAGAGCTAACAAAGGATGTAAAGGATCTCTTCAAGGAGAACTACGAGCCACTGCTCAAGGAAATAAGAGAGGATACAAACAGATGGAAAAACATTCCACGCTCATGGTTAGGAAGAATTAATATCGTGAAAATGGCCATACTGCCCAAAGTAATCTATAGATTCAATGCCATCCCCATCAAGCTACCAATGACCCTCTTCACAGAATTGGAAAAAACCACTTTTATCTTCATATGGAACCAAAAGAGAGCCCTCATAGCCAAGACAATTCTAAGCAAAAAAAAAAAAAAAAAAAAAAAAA
>PVKV010035574.1:0-16475 GCA_004027835.1 Alouatta palliata
AGCAATTCTCCTGCCTCAGCCTCCCGAGTAGCTGGGACTACAGGCACATGCCACCATGCCCAGCTAATTTTTGTATTTTTAGTAGAGACGGGGTTTCACCATGTTGACCAGGATGGTCTCGATCTCTTGACCTCGTGATCCACCCGCCTTGGCCTCCCAAAGTGCTGGGATTACAGGCGTGAGCCACCGCGCCCAGCCTACGTGTTTGTTTTTGTAGTGATATTCAAATGCCAACTTTAAGGCAGTATAGTGTTATGGTAAAAAGTATGCTTATTAAAACAAGAAATCCATGGAGCAGAAACATCCTTACAGTTAGTTGTGGTGATACATACAATGTATAATTATGTTGAAACAAGCTGTGGTACTCTACCCATGGAAAATGAAGTTGTAGTTGTCAAAATTTACAGAGTAACAGCACAAACACATCTCTGTGATGATGATGATTCTGAATAATAAAAAAAATCTGCATGGCATTACATGAACAATTGTAATATTCATGGCCAGGTGCAGTGGCTCACATGTATAATCTCTACATTTTGAGAGGCTGAGGCAGGTGGATCACCTGAGGTCAGGAGTTTGAGACCAGCCTGGCTAACATGGTAAAACTCTTTCGCTACTAAAAATACAAAAATTAGCTGGGCACACGTGCCTGTAATCCCAGCTACTCCGGAGGCTGAGGCAAGATAACTCCTTGAACCCGAGAGGTGGGTGACAGAGAGAGACTCCATCTCAAAAAACAACACCAGCAAAACTGTATATTTATTTGGAATGTTGAAACCTTTGCAGAACTTTTTTTTTTTTAAAAACAGACTAAAAATATCTAAGAAATAATCACTGGGCTAGGTGCAGAAGCTCATGCCTATAATTCCAGCACTTTGGGAGGCTGAAGCAGGTGGGTCACCTGAGGTCAGGAGTTCAAGGCCAGCCTGGCCAACATGGCGAAACCCTGTCTCTACTAAAAATCAGCTGGGCATGGTGGCATGTGATCCCAGCTACTCGGGAGGCTGAGGCAGGAGAATCACTTGAATCCGGAAGGAAGAGGTTGCAGTGAGCCAAGATCGCACCACTGTATTCTAGCCTGGGCAACAAGAGCAAAACTCTGTCTCAAAAAAAAATTACAATCCTTGAAAATAAAGCTTCTAACCAAAAATACTCTGAAACTAATCTTTCTAGGAAGAAAAAAAGCCATACAAAATAAATAAGAGCTCAAATGGTTTATCATATATAATTCTGAAATTCCATAGTGGCATTTTGGACTATCTTTATTTTGGGGTAGGAATCTTTTGGTGGAGCTGTCATATTTAACTGGGTAAATTTATAATCCGTCCTAGAAGGAAACTGAATTGAAAAGGTCTACAGTTTTGTAGCATTTAAATTTGACAAGACATTAAAAAAATCATAAATAAAGATGATTTATAAAAATGTGTCAAAGAAAACTGTTCTGAATGAAGTCAAAAAGACAATACCTGTCATAATACGTGGGCCAAGATATTTTTATGTTCTAGTATGAAGAAACTGAAAATTGAGAGAGTATTTTTTTTTTTTTGGAGACGAAGTCTTGCTCTGTCACCCAGGCTGGAGTGCGGTGGCACTATCATGGCTCACTGCAACCTCCACCCCCTGGGTTCAAGTGATTCTCCCTGCCTCAGCCTCCCAAGTAGCTGAGATTACAGGTGCACGCCACCACGCCCGGCTAATTTTTGTATTTTTAGTAGAGACAGGGTTTCACCATGTTGGCCAGGCTGGTCTCGAACTCCTGGACTCAAGTGATCCCCCAACCTCGGCCTCCCAAAGTGTGGGGATTATAGGCGTGAGCCACTTCACCAGGCCTGAGAGAGTATTTTCTAAATTGAAAATATGATATGCATTTGGTTCAATTCATTCACTTCAGAGAACAGTAAAAAAAAAAAAAAAAAAAAAAGAAAAGAAAAAGAAAGAAGAAAATACATGCAGAGAATAATCAATTAAATGTGTCAAAAATTTTGGCTGGGTGCTGTGGCTCACACCTGCAATTCCAGCACTTTGGGGAGGATGAGGTGGAGGGATTGCTTGGGCCCAGAAGTTCGAGACCTGCCTGGGCAACATGGTGAGACTGTTTCTACAAAAAAAATTAAAAAAAGAAAAGTTTAGCTGGGAGTGGTGGTAGACACCTGTGGCCCTAGTCTCCTGGGAGACCGAGGTGGGAGGATTTCTTGAGCCCGGGAGGTCCAGGTTGCAGTGAGCCATGACTGTGTCACTGTACTTTTGTCTGGGTGATAGATAGTATGAGACCCTGTCTCAAAATAAATAAAGTAAAATAAAATTTGCTAAATATAAATGCAATTTTCATAAAGATGGTAGGCAATGTTATGAAAGAAAAAGACTGGAAATACACTCTTCACAAAATAGTGTGACACAATGTGGAAGTTAGATTAAAGGCCTCCGGAGGAGCTATGCCTGTGGGTACTCACGCCCTGGTACAGAGCCCTCTCCTTGATCCTGAACCAGCTCTCAGACTTGCTTTTGTCCAACAGAATGCATGGATGTGATGGTGCTGACTTCAAGACTGGCTCACGAGAAGCCTTGCAGCTTGGCCCAGGTCTCTAAAATCCACTATCTGGGGTACACTAGCTAATACGTATCAAGTCCAACTACCCAGAGATTGTTGTTGGCAAGGAAGCCCGAGCTAGCCTGGGGAGAGGTGGCTGGAGAGACAGCGACGCCAGCCACCGCCGCTGAGGTGCGTGAGACAGGGATGCAGAAGCCACTGGTGACATGCAGAGCAGCAAGCCTGCAGCGGACCAGACCCAGCTGCCATCTGTCTGCAACCCCTGTGGGCACCATTCTGTGACAGTCAAGTCCCAGCCAATCCACAGAACCGTGAGAGAGTATCGAAGTGTTGTTGGAAGGCACCACGTTTTGAAATGGTTATACGGCAGTACATCATCAGAACACCGGTACCGGAGACAGGCAGGGTTGGTGAACCGACTGATTCCTACTCTTAATGTTCACATCATTAATATAATTTAAAAATTTTGTTTAACTATACATAGGCGCATGTTTTCTTAAGAAAATTTTATTTTATTTTTACTTTTTAAGAGATAGGGTCTTGCCCAAGCTATAGTACAGTGGCACAAACAGAGCTCACTGCAGATTCAAACTCCTGGGCTCAAGCGATTCTCCTCCCTCAGCCTCCCAAGTAGTTGGGACTTAAAGGCGCACACCACCACACTTGGCTAATTTTTGTATTTTTTATAGAGATGGAGTCTCGCTATGTTGCTCAGGCTGATCTCCCAACTCCTGGGCTCAAGCAATCCTCCTGCTTCAGCCTCCCAAAATGCTGGGGTCACAGGTGTGAGCCATTGTGCCTGGCTGATACATGATTTAAATTTTATTCTGATAAAGTGGAATTGTGTTTCTCGGCTATTACACAAACCGCGCTGATGACGGGGCTTTCTAGATCAGAGAGGAGGTCTTGCCAAGGAGTGTGTATCAACCTCTGTAATAGCAAAAATGGCCAAGGAAATAACATAAATCTCCATGAAACTATTTTGTTGTAGGGTCAAAACTCTAAAGTAATATATGCCTGCAGAGACAGTCAAGTTCCTTTGCCCCTGCATCCCCAAACAATCCTAACTTAATCATCTGCTCCACACAGGATCTAAACAAGTTCATGAAGGAGGCAGCAATGAAATCGGACAAGCTGCCTGGGGTCAAGTTGCCTTCTAAAGATGCTCAAAGTCGCTGCCATCCATAGAGGGAGAAGATTTAGGGGTATTAAGGAAAAAAGGAATTAAAATAATCAATACAAAGTGAATATAGTACAGAACGACACTGTTACATGATCTTGAGTCCTTAAAATGCAAGAAATGTGGATGGATTGTGCAAATAAAACAGAAATCCAAAGATGGCAGGGTGATGCCCAGGGTGCTCCAGTCGGGGTCCAGTTTCACATACTACCCTCAGGGATGAACCCCATGTCCTGTCCAGCCACCAATTCTCTCTCCGAAACCAGTTCAACGTGGAGGGCCCTAAAGATACTGGGACCCCAGCTACTGGAGGCTGGCATTTTCCAGCAGGACATATGGATAGGAATTTACTCCCACAGGGCAAAGCAAAGGCAGAAAACAGGCAGTTAGCACTCTGTGAGGTCCAAAGACTCAATCCAGAAACTGGGCCTCCCATTTCATGGAAGCAGAAACTGAACTAAGGCTACAGAAGGGACTTGATCAAGGACATGGACAGGAAGGTGGAATCTGAGGCTGGACGCAGGGTCCTTGACTCCAAGTCCAAGGCTCTCCCACACATGGATGTGTCTGTGTTCATGCACGTGGGTGTGTGCAGGCACACGTTCTATCAGCTGAAGCCAGTAGGCAAAGTGGACACACCTGGGGCTGGGGAGTCTACTCATTCCTTCCTGGGCACCATGGTGCCTTGCACAGCACATTCCACACAGGCCCATATCACAGGCAGCCACACTGCAAACGGCACCAGACCTGGCCCCAGACAAAGGCTGTGGGAATTGTTGGAGGGCCATTTTCAAATCCCAGCTCCCAGGCCCCACCATTCCTGAATTTCCTCCTCAGTGTTTTTTTTTTTTTTTTTTTTTTTATTTTGGGACAGTCTTGCTCTGTCACCCAGGCTGCAGTGCAGTGGCTTGATCTCGGCTCACTGCAACCTCCACCTCCCGGATTCAAGTGATTCTCCTGCCTCAGCCTCCAGAGTAGCTGGAACTACAGGTGCGTGCCACCATGCCCGGCTAATTTTTCGTATTTTCAGTAGACACAGGGTTTCACCATGTTAGCCAGGATGGTCTCGATCTCCTGGCCTCGTGATCCGCCCACCTCGGCCTCCCAAAGTGCTGGGATTACAGGCACGAGCCACCGCGCCCAGCCTCCTCCTCAGTGTTGAATGAACCACCACCACAGCATTTAGTTCTGAACGTCATTTTGGCACCAGTACCACATTGCATTTATATAGCAAGATTATCTTTCCCTAATAATTTAACATCTTTTTCATGTGTTTTCAATCTTTTAACAACTTGGCATGGTAGTCAAGACAGATGTCCTTGTTTTACAAAAGAGAAAACGAAGTACTGCCACACGGTTTGCTCTTTGTCCTGTCTCCTGGTGGCAGTCGTTCTTTCTAACCTGTGCTTCTCCTCACTAGGCCTTTTTGCTTGGTAGATACATCAACCTACTGGAAATCCCTACCTAACCTGCTCTTATTGATGAAAACGGAGAGAAACATGCAGCTGCGTTTCGGGCAGCAGTAGCACGCATGGGACACAGCCTACAAACCCCTCTGGGCTGAGGTCCTCTATGGGGAAATCCAGGTGACAGGCTGATCCCTAAGTCATCAAAAGTGTCCTTCTGCCCATGACCTTTGTTTGAGACAGGACTTGGCTCTGTTGCTCAGGCTGGAGTGCAGTGGTGCAATCACAGCTCACTGCAAACTCGAATTCCTGGCCTCTGGCAATCCTCCTTCGTCTGCCTCCCAAGCAGTCTGGACTACAGGTATGTGGCACTGTGCCCAGCTAATCTGTAAACATTTTGTAGAGACAGGGTCTTGTTATGTTGCACAGGCTGGTCTTGAACTCCTGAACTCAAGTGATCTGCCCACCTTGGCCTCCCAAAGTGCTGGGATTACAGACATGCAACACCATGCCCAGCCTCCATGGTCTTCTGAAAGAGATCATCCTTTTCTCCTCAGGACAAGGATGTCTGCTCATCTTGAGAAGCAAAAAAAAAAAAAAAAAAAAAAAAAAAAAATGCCTTCGGAAATGAAATGAAAGATACACCCCAAATCCTCTCCTTAAAATGCTGGACAGCCAACATCTGGTTATCATTCAATATTTCTGATTAGAAAATGTTTTATTTATTTGGAAGCAGTTTTATGGAAGTAGCAAAGTACAGGACATTTTAAAAATAACTTGCATGCCTGTGTGAGATGGTCACAGCTGTGCTCCCTCATTCCACAGAAACATGGCCTGCAGACACATTTGCATAGAATCCCAATAAGCAACTGCCACACACCCCCAGATGGCCAATTTGATCATAGGACACGGATGCAGGATGACAGCGAGCTTCTCTTTCCCTTTCACTGCTCTGAACACAGCAAACCTCCAGCCAGAACAGCAAAAACACCGAAGCAACAGCCTGCTCCTGCCAGGCACTCCTGCCTCCCCCACCCCACCTCATTTGCCAACACCGACCTTCCAAACTGGACCTCCCCCCGGTGCACTGGCCACAGTTCAGGGCACCATGGAGATTTTCAACTCTCCCAATTATCCCAAACTCCCCGACTTGGTTCACCCAGGGTTTTCTCTACCTCCATCTGACCAAAAGGTAACCCTGCACTTCTGAGGGCCTCACCTGTTGGGGAGAGTGGGTAGATGGGAGTGGAGGTGTCAGCTTTTCAAATATACATTTTTTTCCAAGAGAATTAAATCGTTTACTGATTACATATGATAATGGATGATACACAAGCTTCATTCCCATCCAGAATTTTATCTGGTCAAATATACTTTGAAATGTGGGATTCAAATAGATGGACGTGTTCTGGATATATGGTCCTTTAAATGCTGTGTCTTAAAAAAACTCCTTTGAATGTATTTCATCAGAGGTTTATCTTACCATGCATCCCAGTTTAAGCTAGCATTTGTTCTTTTCTTTTTCTTTTTTGTTTTTTTGAGACAGAGTCTCACTCTGTTGTCCAAGCTGTAGTGCAGTGACATGATCTTGGCTCCCTGCAACCTCCACCTCCCCTGTTCACACAATTCTCCTGCCTCAGCCTCCTGAGTAGCTGGAATTACTTGGGAGGCTGGTGAGCATGCACCACCATGCCTGGCTGACTTTTTTTGGAAACAGGTTTCACCATGTTGCCCAGGCTGGTCTCAAACTCCCAACCTCAGGTGATCTGCCTGCCTCTGCCTCCCAAAGTGCTGGGATTATAGGCATGAGCCACCACACCCGGTCTGTTCTTTTTCTTTACAAGTTTAAAGAAAATAATAATGCTTCTTATTATTTTGTATGGCTTCTGCTCTCCTTCCAACGACATTGCTGAGTTGACAAATCATGGGAGAAGAGGTTGATAGAAGACCGGGGGGCTCCCCAGCTCCTTATCATGACACATACAGGCTGTCTGCCAGGCTCTCCTGGCCACACTGATAGGGTCTGGCCACTGAGCCCTCTTTTTAAACACAGCTGAACAATACACCGTGCCATGTTTAATTAGCCGTTCAGTACAACTGGCATCTCAAAGTGACCGAGCTACCCTATTTTCCACAGAGCTGGGGCACACATGCAAAACAATCTCCCCAGCAAACTGAAGGAAAAAGACAGCACACTTAGGACTGAAAAGCAACTCTGACTCAGTAGTGTCACTCGGTTAAAGGACTTAAACTCTATCGGGGATCTGGGACGACTCTGCTGCTCAAACAATCCAGTGACCGGTGGTCACGGCACCAATGCCCTGGGGTGATGTGAGCAGGGCCCTCTGCTCAAGGCAATGTGGACATGCCCCGAGCCCTCTGCATTATTTAGCGATCCACATCCTGGCGGGTCAGCAAGGACTTCTGTTGCCTCTATGCTTAGGTGGTTAGGTGGCTGTCCTCTGCCCTGCCATTGTCCTCTGATTTCCAGTGTCAAGGACTTGGTCAGCATAGTCGGAGGAAACGGCCTTGGACAACTAGCCTGTGTATCTGCTTGGCAAAACTCCCCGATTTCTGGAAAAAGCAGGAGACTGGCTTTGTCTTCCCTCCACATGGTATAAAACATTCACCTCCTGGAGATCAGCAGCAGTGTGTCTGATGGCTGCCAGGGAGGTGCTTTCCAGAAAGATTACCACTTTTACACAATACAAGCAAAATTTTATCCCACCAGCTTTGTATGTTTTTACTTTAACAACCCACTGGCACCTCATTATTTCAGACCTGGCTTCTGGTTATGCAGCCTTTCCATGAGGTGTCCTGTGAGGAACGCCGGCCCCCGGCTTACCTTGGGATTGGTTCGCTGCTGCAGTCTCCTCTCTTCCCTCTCTCTCTGCAGTCGCTCGAACTCCTCTCGAATTTCAGCTGGGGTTCTCCTCCTTTCCACAACCTTTGCGCAGAATCAAGACGGGAAGACAGTTGAGGACCCGGGAGGTGAGGGAAATGTACACAAAGAGCTGCAGTCACTGATTTTAGTGTGTGCATGCTGCCTGGGGTCTGGCCATGCCCTTTCCCCAGGAAGGACCCCAAACCATGAGTTCCGCCATCTGATGGCTCAGGCCCGGGCGAGGGAGAGCTCTGCTGCCCTCCTGGCCCTTCCCAAGGTTGAAATGAGTTTTTCCTCAGCTCTCCAGAGTTAAACATTCTTTATTTTAGCAACTTATCTTTGAGGCAGCAAAAATCTTACAAGGAAAATGTCACTTTAAATCTCACAGTATAAATTTCCTTATGAATCTCAGATAACAAATATTACATATCAGGATGAAGGCAAGCTGGCTTTCCCTAGTGGTCTGGGACAATCACTAGAGACTCCTTTTGAGCTTCTTGGACCAAGCATCTCATGCTGTCAGGTCTGGGTGTTTCTATTTTGTTGTTGTAGAGATGGGATCTTGCTATGTTGCCCAAGTTGGCCTCAATCTCTTGGCCTCAAAGGATCCTCCCACATCAACCTCCAAAGGACTGGGATTGCAGGCATGAGCCACCATGTCCAGCAGGTCTCAGTGTTTTTAGAATCATGGAACTCTTCTTACCACAGTATATGAACCTTAGAATGTGGGCTGTCAGTTCTAGGCTGGTGTAACAATACTCAGGTACCAAAGAGCAGATCTCATTAAACTCGAGGACGCTTGGGGACGCACGGCGACGTCAAATCTGAGAAAATATGGCATTCCAGGCAGTGCATGGTGGCTCACACCTGTAATCCCAGCACTTTGGGAGGCCGAGGCGGGTGGATCACCTGAGATCAGGAGTTCGATACCAGCCTGGCCAATGTGGTGACACCCATGTCTACTAAAAATACAAAACATTAGCCGGGCGTGGTGGGGCACGCCTGTATCCCAGCTACACGGGAGGCTGAGGCAGGAGAATCACCTGAATATGGGAGGTGGAGGTTGCAGTGAGCCAAGATTGCAGCATTGCACTCTAGCCTGGGCAACAAGAGCTAGAAACTCAGGACGATGGGAGGGGAGGGTGGGGAGAAAGAGAGAGAGAGAAGGAGAGAGGGAGAGAGGGAGAGAGGGAGAGAGGGAGAGAGGGAGAGAGGGAGAGAGGGAGAGAGAGAATAAGGCATTCCAATTCCAGTTCAGCCCTTCTTCAAAAGGAAGACAATCTAGTCGAGATTTCAGAGAAGTGGAAAGAAACACGAGGAGGGAAGGCTGCAGCCTTCCATCTGTGACAGAGGCAACTGTCCTGCACGATTTCTAAGGGTCCTGTTTATGGTGCGAAATTGTATGCACCAGCGAGAAACACAGAGTGTGGGAACGGGAAAAAGTGGTTACTCTTTTTCTGTCAGGACCAAAGTTGTCAGATGGATCGGGGGAGGAGGCAGGGGTGTATGAAAGCAGATCCACCTATCAGTGGGAGAAACACGGGGAAGTCTTGAGATGCTGCTCACAGAATATCTATAAAGGTGTGACGTGAGAAAAAGTTTCCTGGGAAATTTCTAGTTTCAAAAAATCATTTTAAAAAATACAAGCTTATGGCAAAAAATCAGTAGAACAGACGGATAGGAAATGAAAAAGTGTGCGATTCTCGTTACCCATATTCCATCTTCTCACAGGCTAACATTCAATTTTTTTCATATCTCCTCCTAAAACTTCTCTATGCACGTGTATGTACCTATGTGAGCATGTGTGCGTGTACACACACACACACACATATTCAATATAAATGAGATATTAAAAGCTTTGTGCAACTTGATTTTATTTTTCAATAAATCGAAAAATAAATACAAAAACTTATCCAGAAAATCCTAGGACTCTGTCTACTACTTTCAGGAGGTAAACATTAACAATAGTGAAAACAACATTTTCTTCTATAACAACCCAATATAAATCAATAATTGCTAAAAAGGGAGAAGTGGTTTTTTTAAGAAAGGTTTAAAATAATAAGATTGTTAAAATCATCCAAGAACAAACTAAAGGTCCTAAGTGGCATGATAGTGACTGCTCTGTGACCTCGCAAGGCCATGCTGGGTTCTAGTTTGTGAACAAGACGTGTTCCTGCCGCCCAGGCGTAAAATCATCGAGGGCGTATCACCAGTCTACTGCACTCTCACTTTTCAACACCACCCGTCTTGATGTAGAAAAAAGCAAGGTAGTTTTTCAAAGTTTCCATTATCTTCTCAATTTCACTTCAGCCCCTCCCTTCATCAAAAGAAAATAAAAAAAGAGCTTCAGGGAAATGTAGGTAATCAACTATTCCATGTAAGTTTGAAGATCCAGAAAAAATGCTTTAAAATACTTAAAAATTTAAGGTCGGGCGTGGCGGCTCATGCCTGCAATCCCAGCACTTTGGGAGGCCGCGGTGGGCGGATCCCAAGGTCAGGAGTTCTAGACCAGTCTGACCAACATGGTGAAACCCAGTCTCTACCAAAAATACAAAAATTAGCCGGGCATGGTGGCATGTGCCTGTAATCCCAGCCACTACTCAGGAGGCTGAGGCAGGAGAATTGTTTTGAACCCAGGAGGTCGAAGTTGCAGTAAGCCAAGATTGCACCACTGCACTCCAGTCTGGGTGACAAAGCAAGACTCTGTCTCAAACAAATAAAAAAACTTAAAAATTACTCATGACTTTACAGCCCAATTCAGTGGACCTGACCGTGGAGCCAGTTTCTCTGGACCCAGCAGATGGTGACTGAAGCAACCCATCACCAAGGACAAGAAGGTCTAAGTGTGAGGCTGAGTGCAGACAGTTCTTCCACATAGCCCAGATGATGCAGGCTGTTCTAATCTGGATAAAGAGATTTTATTTAAAATTTTTTACATTTTCTGAGATGGAGTCTCGCTTTGCTGCTCAGGCTGGAGTGCAGTGATGCGATCTCAGTTCACTGTAACTTCTGCCTCCTGGGTTTGAGCAATTCTTCTGTCTTGGCCTCCCAAGTAGCTGGAACTACAGGCTTGTGCCACCATGTCCAGCTAATTTTTGTATCTTTAGTAGAGACGGGGTTTCACCATGTTGGCCAGGCTGGTCTTGAACCCTTGACCTCAAGTGATCCACTTGCCTCAACCTCTCAAAGTGCTGGGATTACAGGCATGAGCCATCACACCTTGCCTAGATGGCAGTTTTATAATTGAGTGTTCTATTCAACAGGATATTAGTTTTAAAAAAATGCAGATTTCATGAAAGTTTGATTCGCCATAACTTTAACCAGTGACCTAAGCAGACCCATGAATATGCCCATATACTACTATTTTTTTCAGAAACAGGTTTGTAAGATGTTGGGAATTAAAATCCTGGACTAAAACCCTGCAGGAAAAACAAACAACCAACCTTGAGAATGTGAGGCTTCACAAAGGCTGCAGCAGGAAAAGGTCCATTTTCAGGAATTTTAGCTGTTTAATCCTTGCAGACTGAACTAATAGCTGAAAATTACTTTCTCTCTGCTACATTGTGTGATGAGTCACAGAGGCAAATAACCAAAGGTGGCAGATCATTCCATTTTTAGTCATATTTTACACAACGTTTGCAAATAGTTGGCACATAATCAGCGCTAACAGCAAAGCCAAAATGGCTGGCCTTTCTGGAGCGGTGAAGACCCTTAGCAGGGCAGGGCATTTCATTCCAGCTCCCACAGGCCTCTGCCAGCCTTGATTATTTACATCTTCCTTTAAACAGAATACATGATCTGGAGAGGGGAACAGGACTAAGCTAGGTATGAGCCGCTCTTCTCCTCATCAGCAACTCTTACAGACAGAGGCATCTGGGAACATGGCATCCGAAGCGGCATTACAGTTGATAACTACCAGACATGTTCAATGTTTCTCATGGACAGAGTGTATCATACACAGCTTGTGGATCTTACAACTCAACTACTGTTCACTAGACCACTATCCCCATGCTAATCAGAAAACTAAGCAGCCAGATGCGGTGGCTCATGCCTGTAATCCTAACACTCTGGGAGGCCACAGTGGGTGGATCACCTGTGGTCAGGTGTTAGAGACCAGCCTGGCCAACATGGGGAATGCCCGTCTCCACTAAAAATACAAAATGTAGCTGGGCGTGATGATGGGCACCTGTAATCCCTGCTACTCAGGAGGCTGAGGCAGGAGAACTGCTGGAACCCGGGAGGTGGAGGTTGCAGTGAACTGAGATCACACCACTTCACTCCAGCCTGGGCGAAAAAGTGAAATTTGATCTCATCTATCTCAAAAAAAAAAAAAAAAAAAAAAAGAAAGAAAAAAAAAGAAAACCGACTGAGCCCAGGAGTTCTAGATTAACCTGGGCAACACGGTGAGACCCCATCTCTACAACAAAAAAGCTACCACCAAGAAGACTGACTTTATTGATGAAAGGAATGAGGAGATCTCCAAAAGCTAGGTGGCATAACGGAAGGACAGACAGGATCCCAAACCTCCTGGGAGACCTCACGCAAGTCACTTCATCTCTCTAAGCTTCAGTTTCCCTGCTATAAAATGAAGAAGGTAAAGTGACAACATTCAAAAAGTGTCACCTGGGCTGGGTGCAGTGCCTCACGCCTGTAATCCCAGCACTTTGGGAGGCTGAGGTGGGCGGATCACCGGAGGTTGGGAGTTCGAGACCATCCTGACCAACATGGAGAAACTCTACTAAAAAAACAAAATTAGCCAGGCATGGTGCATGGTGGCACATGCCTGTAATGCCAGCTACTCGGGAGGCTGGGGCAGAAGAATTACTTGAACCCCGTAGGCGGAGGTTGCGGTAAGCTGAGATCGCACCATTGCACTCCAGCCTGGGCAACAAGAACAAAACTTCATCTCAGGAAAAAAAAAAAAAAAAAAAAAGTGTCATCTGGGTCTAACTAGTAAACTTTTTATTCTGGAATAATTTTAGAAAATTATTTAGAACTTTAGAAATGCTACAAAAATAGTACAGAAAGTTCTAGAATAGCCTACACCCAGGTTCTCCCAGTGTTGGCATCTTATATAACCATGGAATATCTGCCAAATCTCAAAAACCAACGTTAGTACATTTCTACTAATTAAACCTAGGGTTCAGATTTCACTAGTTTTTCTACCAACACCCTTTTTCTGTTCCAGGATTCAATCCAAGATTCCACATTGCACCAGGTGTCCTTAGTCTTCTCTGCTCTGTGACAGTTCTAAATCTTTGCTAAGTTTTCATGATCTTGACCATATTACAGCTTTTAATACGGGCTGGCTTTCTCATATACCATAAAACCGACAACAGAGGCAGAGAAAAGTAAAATATAAATAATGTGGAGGACTGCAGACAAAAAGCAAACTGCAGATGATCTGGGCCAAAGGATGCAACTCTGGGTGTAATCCAACATCTGAAAGTGTTGATTATTCCAGAATTAGTTATTATTCCGGAATAATTAGTTATTATTAATAATTAGTTATTATTCTACAATGATGACTCAGCTAATTCCAGGAGATGCGTTACGTGGTTTCCATGGCAGTTGCCAGCCATTACCAGAATGAACACCGTCAAAGCATTCACAGTTCGAAGTTAGATGTTCGCCATTCTGAAACAGTGACCAATTTCATTTTCAATGTGAGAATGTGCATGAGCATCACTAACCAACCTCAACAAGTAAACAGTAGGGCTGGTTTTATAAGTTGGGAATGGTTACATCTCATGCCTTGGGGATCCTCCCAAAGAATAACAGTCTCTGGAAGCTTAAAAAAGAAAAAAAAAAAGGCTGCGCACAGTGACTCACATTTGTAACTCCAGCACTTTGGAAGGCCAATATAGGAGGATCACCTGAAGTCAGGAGTTCGAGACCAGCCTGGCTAATATGGTGAACTCCCATCTCTACTAAAAATACAAAAACTAGCCAGGCATAGTCGTGCACACCTGTAATCCCAGCTATTCAGGAGGTTGAGGCAGAAGAATCACTCGAACCCCAGAGGCAGAGGTTGCAGTGAGCTGAGATCACGCCACTATACTCAGCCTCGGCAACAGAGCAAGACTCTGTCTCAAAAAAAAAAAAAAAAATTAAATTAAATTAAAAAATTAGTGGGGTGTGGGGATGAACGCCCGTAGTCTTAGCTACTCAGGAGGCTAAGCTGGGAGGATGGCCTGAGCTGGGAGGTCGAGACTGTGCAGTAAGCCACAATCACACCACGACACTCTAGCCTGGATGACAGAGTGAGCTCCTGTCTTAAAAACAAAAACAAACAAACAAAAATACTGAAAATTTACCTCATGACTGACAACTAGGCCAATATTTTGTACATTCTAAAGAAGCTCCAGAGGGTTGGGGAGCGATTTCTAGTTGATGGAATGCTTTGAGATCTTTGGATTAAAGATGTCTCAGACACTCAGAACACCAACAATGCCCTTCACCCTTCACTGACTACCCATATGGCTAGCCCAATAAATACGTGGTAAATGGATACCCTTCAGCAACTGAAGAGTTTAATAGTCTAAAAATACTAGCAACAGCATGAAGGGAATACAGCTTCCTCCCTGGAGTGAAAGCTATTATTGTAGTGAGAGAATCCTCGTAAGAAACAATCTATCCAGCTGTAGGAATTCCTTGAAGGAATGTTGATGCCACTTCATAAAATGTGCTTGAGTTCAATGAGACTTTCTGTGTAATATGAATAATGGGCTCAGTTTTCCTATTGTATGTTAAGCACTAATACATCTCTGAGTAAACATCTGGGGAGGTATCTTCATTTAGTTTTCCTTGAAGGCATTTTTATCTTGCAGTGAAAACTTAGTATCAACATGAAAAAAAGCCAATTCTGACCCATGAGAACCTGACTTTCTTAGTTTACTAAAAATTATGAAGCCAGGCACAGTGGCTCACGCCTGTAATTCCAGTGCTTTGGGAGGCCGAGGCAGCTGGATCACGAGATCGGGAGATCGAGACCATTCTGGCCAACATGGTAAAATCCTGTCTCTACTAAAAAAATACAACTAGTCAGGCATGGTGGTGTGTGCCTTTAATCCCAGCTACTCAGGAGGCTGAGGTAGGTGAATCACTTGAACCCAGGAGGCAGAGGTTGCAGTGAGCTGAAACTGCGCCACTGCCCTCCGGCCTGGGCGACAGAGCAAGACTCTGTCTCAAAAAACAAAAACAAAACAAAAAAAACTAAAGCAAAACAAAAAACCCAAAAATAATGTTTAACCACTTAGCACTCACAACTGTGAACATATTTTTATTTTCATTTATTTATTTCATTTTTTATTTTTTGAGACACAGTCTCACTGTCACCTAGGCTGGAGTGCAGTGGTATAATCATGGCTCACTGTAGCCTCCACCTTGTAGGCTCAAGCGATGCTCTCACCTCAGCCTCCCAAGTAGTAGGACTACAGGCATGTGCCAGCATGCCTGGTTAATTTTTTAATTCTGTATCATTTGTAGAGATGCGATCTCACTGTGTTGCTTCAGCTGGTCTGGAACTCCGGAGCTCAAGCGATCCTCCCGTGTCAGCCTTTGAAAGTGCTAGAATTACAGGTGTGAGCCACTGCACCCAGCCCAACATATTTTTATAACCACTATTTTGTGTGTGAATTTGCTTTGTTTCTAATGGGAAGATAATCTGGTTTGATGAGAGGAAACCATACAATATTTTACCAGCAAACCCCACTGCTCTGATTGGGATGCTGCTGCTGGGACTAAAATCCAGTGTTTGAGGAAGGAATACGTAATGGAGTCCTACAGCTTTTCAGTGACTACAACTGCTGCCTTGAAAAACTGTAGCCAACCCACATCTAAAAAAACAAAGAAGCTTTAAGGAGTCTATAAAGAGTGAGGGGGAAATTGAATAAATACAACAGAATTCTATTTTCCTTTTTGGATGAGAAAATGCTAAGTTATGTGGCTTGATACCTAGCTGGAATGAACTAATGTGACAGAAAGCACTGCTATTTCCATCAAGCCAGAGGCCAAATACCAACCGCCCACTGGAGCCAGGAGGACATGCAGATGACAAGAGCCAGTGGGAACACAAAGGGGAGTGGTGGGGACTGGACAGCACAGCCCTGTCTGAAGGGCAAGGGCTCCTCAGATCCAGTGTTACCGGATCTTCAGATGTTTCAAGAAAAGACAGAAGACTGGATCATCATGCAGAACCTCCTAGGGTTTAAATGTTGGCAACTACAATTCACTGTGTGAGACAATAAAAAAATGGCAACAGGCTAGGCATGGTGGTTCATACCTGCAATCCCAGCACTTTGGGATGCTAAGGTGGGAGGGTAGCTTGAGGTTAGCAGTTTGAGACCAGCCTAGGCAACATAGCAAGATCCCATCTCTAAAAAAAAAAAAAAGCTAGGCATGGTGGTGTGTGCCTGACTGATGCACTGCAGCGTGGGTGATACAGCGTGCGTGCTCTCT
>PVKV010035576.1:0-16474 GCA_004027835.1 Alouatta palliata
GCTTGTCAATGTGTCATTCAACCTACAGAGTTGAAGTTGGGTTTCGTTCAGCGAGTTAGCAACACATTTCTTCTAGGAACAGCGTTTCGGCTTCCCAGAGTGAATGGGAGCATATGCTGTAAAGAGAAGCATGTCGCTCTAAAACCAAAACGGAGCTGTCTAACTGAATGCTTGCCAATGTGTGCATTCAACATACAGATTTTAAGCTGTGTTTTGTTCATCGAGTTAGAAACACATTTCTTCTTGGAACTGTGTTTGGGCTTCCCAGAGTGAATGGGAGCATATGCTGTAAAGACAAACATCTCGCTCTAAAACCAAAATGGAGCTATCGATCTCAATTCTTGTCAATGCCTGCATTCAACTTACTGAGTTGAAGCCGTGTTGCGTTCAGCGAGTTAGAAACACATTTCTTCTAGGAACCGCGTTTGGGCTTCCCAGAGAGAATGGGAGCATATGCTGTAAAGAGAATCATGTCACTCAAAACGAAAATGGGGCTATCTAACTGAATGCTTGTCAATAGGTCCATTCAACTTACAGAGTTGAAGCTGTGTTTCATTCAGCGAGTTCGAAACACATTTCTTCTAGAAACTGCGTTTGGGATTCCCTGAGTGCATTTGAGCATATGCTGTAATGACAAACATCTCGCTCTAAAACGAAAACAGAGCTATTTATCTGAATGCCTGTCAATGTGTGCATTCAACATACAGAGTTGAAGCTGTGTTTTGTTCAGCGAGTTAGAAAGACATTTCTTCTAGGAACTGCGTTTGGGCTTCCCAGAGTGAATTGGAGCATATGCTGTTAAGGGAAACATCTCGCTCTAAAAAAATAATGGAGCTATTTAACTGAATGCTTGTCAATGTGTGCATTCAACTTACAGAGTTGTAGCTGTGTTTCACTCGGGGAGTTAGAAACACATTTCTTCTAGGAACTGCATTTGGGCTTCCCAGAGTGAATGGGAGCATAAGCTGCAAAGAGAAACATCTTGGTATAAAACTGAAACGGAGCTATTTAACTGAATGCCTCTCAATGTGTGCATTCAACTTACAGAGTTGAAGCTGTGTTTTGTTCAGCGAATTAGAAACACATGTCTTCTAGGAACAGCGTTTGGGCTACCCAGAGTGATTGGGAGCATATGCTGTAAAGAGAAACATCTCGCTCTAAAAAATAAATGGGGCTATCTAACTGTATCCTTCCAAATGTGTGCATTCAACTTACAGTGATGAAGCTGGGTATCATTCAGTGAGTTAGAAACACATTTCTTCTAGGAACTGAGTTTAAGCTTCTTAGAGTTAATGGGAGCATATGCTGTAAAGAGAAACAACTATCACTAAAACCAAAACGGAGATATCCAACTGAATGTTTTTCAATGTGTTCATTCAATTTACAGAGTTGAATCTGTGTTTCATTTGGGGAGTTAGAAACACATTTCTTCTAGGAACTGAGTTTGGGCTTCCCAGAGTGAATGGTACCATATGCAGTAAGGAGAAACATCTGGCTCCAAAGTTGAAGCTGTGTTTCCTACAGCGAGTTAGAAACAGATTTCTTCTAGGAACTGCGTTTGGGGTTCCCAGAGTGAAAAGGAGCATATGCTGCAAAGAGAAACATTTCACTCTATATCCAAAATGGAGCTATCTAACTGAATGCTTGTCAATGTGTTCATTAAACTTACAGAGTTGAAGCTGTTTTTCATTCAGCGAGTTAGAAACACTTTTCTTCTAGGAACTGCTTTTGGGCTTCTCAGAGTGAATTGGAGCACATGCTGCAAAGAGAAACATCTCACTCTAAAACCAAAACGGAGCTATCTATCTGAAGGCATGTCAATGTGTGCATTCAACTTACAGAGTTGAAGCTGTGTTTCGCTGAGTGACTTAGAAAGGAATTCCTTCTAGGACCTGCTTTTGGGCTTCCCAGAGTGAATGGGTGCATATGCTGTAAACAGAAACACCTCACTCTAAAACCAAAACGGTGCTATCTAACTGAATGCTTTTCAATGTGTGCATTCAACTTACAGATTTGAAGCTGTGTTTCGTTCAGCGAGTTAGAAAACAATTTTTTCTAGGACCTGCGTTGGGCTTCCCAGAGTGAATGGGTGCATATGCTGTGAAAAGAAACATCTCGCTCTAAAACCAAAACCGAGCTATCTAACTGAATGCTTGTGAAAGTATCATTCAACTTACAGAGTTGATGCTGTGTTTCGTTCAGCGAGTTAGAAACACATTTCTTCTGGGAACTACGTTTGGGCTTCCCAGAGTGAATGGGAGCATATGCTGTAAAGAGAAATATCTCACTCGAAATCCAACATGGAGCTATCTAACTGAAGGCATGTCAATGTGTGCATTCAACCTACAGATTTGAAGCTGTGTTTCGTTCGGCGAGTTAGCAACACATTTCTTCTAGGAACTGCTTTTGCGCTTCCCAGAGTGAATGGGAGCCTATGCTGTAAGGAGAAATATCTGGCTCTAAAACAAAAACAAAGCTATCTAACTGAATGCTTGTCAATGTGTCATTCAACTTACAGAGTTGAAGCTGTGTTTTGTTCAGCGAGTTAGAAACACATTTCTTCTAGAACTGCGTTTGGGCTTCCCAAAGTGAATGGGACCATATGCTGTAAAGAGAAACATCTCGCTCTAAATCCAAAAGGAGCTGTTTAACTGAAGGGTTGTCAATGTGTGCATTCAACCTACAGAGATGAAGTTGTGTTTCGTTTAGCGAGTTACAAACAATTTCTTCTAGGAACTGCGTTTCGGCTTCAAAGAGTGAATTGGAGCATATGTTGTAAAGAGAAATAGCTTGCCCTAAAACCAAAACGGAGCTATCTAACTTAATGCTTGTCAATGTGTCATTCAACTTACGGAGTTGAAGGTCTGTTTGGTTCAGCGAGTTAGAAACACATTTCTTCTAGGAACTGCGTTTCGGCTTCCCAGATTGAATGGGAGCATATGCTGTAAAGAGAAACATCTCGCTCTAAAACCGATATGGTTCTATCTACCTGAATGCTTCTTACTGTGTGCATTCAACTTACAGAGATAAAACTGTGAATCGTTCAGCGAGTTAGAAACACATTTCTTTTAGGAACTGTGTTTGGGATTCCCAGAGTGAATGGGAGCATATGCTGTAAAGAGAAACATCTCGCTCTACATCCAAAACGGAGCTACCTAACTGAAGGCTTGTCAATATGTGCATTCAACTTACAGAGGTGAAGCTCTGTTTCATTCAGCGAGTTAGAAACACATTTCTTCTAGAACTTCGTTTGGGCTTCCATGAGTGAATGGGAGCATATGCTGTAAAGAGAAACATCTCCCTCTTAATCCAAAACGGAGCTATCTACCTGAATGCTTGTCAATGTGTGCATTCAACTTACAGAGTTGAATTAGTGTTTCTTTCAGAGAGTTAGAAACACATTTCTTCTGTGAACTGCGTTTGGGCTTCCCAGAGTGAATGGGAGCATATGCCGTAAAGAGAAAACTCTCGCTCTTAAACAAAAACGGAATTTCTAACTGAATGCTTGCCAAAATGTGCATTCAACTCACAGAGGTGAAGGTTTGTTTTGTTCAGCGAGTTAGAAACACATTTCTTCTAGGAACTGCGTTTGGGCTTCCCAGAGTGAATGGAAGCATATGCTGTAAAGAGAAACATCTCACTCTGAAACCTAAACGGAGCTATGTAAGTGAATTCATGTCAATGTGTACATTCAACTTACAGAGCTGAAGCTGTGTTTCTTGCAGAGAGTTAGAAACACGTCTCTTCTAGGAATTGCGTTTGGGCTTCCCAGAGTGAATGGGAGCATATGCTGTAAAGAGAAACATCTCGCGCTAACTCCAAAACGGAGCTTCCTAACTGAAGGTTTGTCAATATGTGCATTCAACTTACAGAGTTAAAGTTCTGTTGCATTCAGCGAGTTAGAAACACATTTATTCTAGAACTTCGTTTGCGCTTCCATGATTGAATGGGAGAATATGCTGTAAAGAGAAACGTCTCGCTCTAAATCCAAAACGGAGCTATCTAACTGAATGCTTGTCAATGTGTGCATTCAACTTACAGAGTTCAAGCTGTGTTTCTTTCACTGAGTTACAAACAAATTTCTTCTAGAACTGCGTTTGGGCTTCACAGAGTGAATGGGAGCATATGCTGTAAAGAGAAACATGTCGCTCCTAAACCAAAACGGAGCTATCTAACTCAATGCTTGTCAATGTGTGCATTCAACATACAGAGTTGAAGCTGTGTTTCGTTCAGAGAGTTAGAAACACATTTCTTCTAGGAACTGCGTTTGGTCTTCCCAGAGTGAAAAGGAACATATGCTGTAAAGGGAAACATCTCGCTCGAAAACCAAAACAGAGCTATCTATCTGAATGCTTTTCAATGGGTCCATTCTACTTACAGAGTTGATGTTGTGTTTAGTTCAAAGAGTTAGAAACACATTTCTTCTGGGGACTGCGTTTGGCCCTCTCAGAGTGAATGGGAGCATGTGCTGTGAATAGAAACATCTCGCTCTAAATCCAAAACGAAGCTATCTAACTGAAGGGTTGTCAATGTGCTCATTCAAACTACAGAGTTCAATATGTGTTTCGTTCAGCAGGTTAGAAACAATTTCTTCTAAGAACTGCGTTTAGGCTTCCCAGAGTGAATGGGAGCATATGTTGTAAAGAGAAATATCTCGCTCTAAAACCAAAACGGAGCTATCTAACTTAATGCTTGTCAATGGGTCATTCAACTTACAGAGTTGCAGGAGTGTTTTGTTCAGCGAGTTAGAAACACATTTCTTCTAGGAACTGCGTTTGCGCTTCCCAGAGTGAATGGCAGCATATGCTGTAAAGAGAAACATCACGCTCTAAATCCAAAACCGAGCTATCTAACTGAAGTCTTGTCAATGTGTGCATTCAACTTACAGAGATGAAGCTGTGTTTCGTTCAGCGAGTTAGCAACACATTTCTTCTAGCAACTGCGTTTGGGCATCCCAGAGTGAATGGAAGCATATGCTGTAAAGAGAATTATCTCACTCTGAAACCTAAACGGAGCTATGTACCTGAATTCTTGTCAATGTGTGCATTCAACTTACGAAGCTGAAGCTGTGTTTCTCTCAGAGATTTAGAAACACGTTACTTCTAAGAACTGCGTTTGGGCTTCCCGGAGTGAATGGGAGCATATGCTGTAAAGAGAAACACCTCGCTCTACATCCAAAACGGAGCTATCTAACTGAAGGCTTGTCAATGTGTGCATTCACCTTACAGAGTTGGAGCTGTGTTTCGTTCAGCGAGTTAGAAAGACGTTTCTTCTTGGAATTGTGTTACGATTTCCCAGATTGAATGGGAGCATATGCTCTAAAGAGAAACACCTCACTCTAAAACCAGTACAGAGCTATCTAACTGCATGCTTGTCAATGTGTGCATTCAACTTACACAGTTAAAGCTGTGTTTCATTCAGCGAGTTAGAAACACATTTCTTCTGTGAACTGTGTTTGGGCATCGCAGAGTGAATGGGAGCATATGCTGTAAAGAGAAACATCTCACGCTAAAACCAAAACAGTGCATTCTAACTGAATGCTTGTCAATGTGTGCATTCACCTTACAGAGTTGAAGCTGTGTTTCATTCAGTGAAGGAGAAACGCATTTCTTCTAGGAACTGCGTTTGTGCTTCCCAGAGTTAATGGGAGCATATGCTGTAAAGAGAAACATCTCACTCTAAAACGAAAAGGGAATTTCTAACTGAATGCTTGTCAATGTGTCATTCAACTTACAGAGTTGCAGGAGTGTTTCGTTCAGCGAGTTAGACACATTTCTTCTAGGAACGGCGTTTGGGCTTCCCAGAGTGAATGGAAGCATATGCTGTAAAGAGAAACATCTCACTCTGAAACCTAAACGGAGCTATGTAAGTGAATTCATGTCAATGTGTGCATTCAACTTACAGAGCTGAAGCTGTGTTTCTTTCAGACAGTTAGAAACACGTTTCTTCTAGGAACTGCGTTTGGTCTTCCCGGACTGAATGGGAGCATATGCTGTAAAGAGAAACATCTCGCTCTATATCCAAAACGGAGCTACCTAACTGAAGGCTTGTCAATATGTGCATTCAACTTACAGAGTTGAAGCTCTGTTGCATTCAGCGAGTTAGAAACACATTTATTCTAGAACTTCGTTTTCGCTTCCATGAGTGAATGGGAGCATATGCTGTAAAGAGAAACGTCTCGCTCTAAATCCAAAACGGAGCAATCTAACTGAATGCTTGTCAATGTGTGCATTCAACTTACAGAGTTTAAGCGGTGTTTCGTTTAGTGAGTTAGAAACGCATTTCTTCGAGGAATTGCATTTGGGCTTCTCAGAGTGAATGGGAGCATAGGCTGTAAAGAGAAACATCTAGCTCTAACCAAGCGGAGCTATCTAACTGAATGCTTATCAATGTGTGCATTCAACTTACAGAGTTGAAGCTGTGTTTCTTCAACCGAGTTACAAAGAAATTTCTTCTATAACTGCGTTTGGGCTTCACAGAGTGAATGGGAGCATATGCTGTAAAGAGAAACATGTCGCTCTAAAACGAAAACGGAGCTATCTAACTCAATGCTTGTCAGTGTGTGCATTCAACATACAGAGTTGAAGCTGTGTTTCATTCAGAGAGTTAGAAACACATTTCTTCTAGGAACTGCGTTTGGTCTTCCCAGAGTGAAAGGGAGCATATGCTGTAAAGGGAAACATCTCGCTCTAAAACAAAAACGGAGCTATCTATCTGAATGCTTTTCAATGGGTCCATTCAACTTACAGAGCTGATGTTGTGTTTCGTTCTGCGAGTTAGAAACACATTTATTCTGGGGACTGCGTTTGGGCTTCCTAGAGTGAATGGAAGCATGTGCTGTAAAGAGAAACATCTCGAACTAAAACCAACATGGAGCTATGTAACTTAATGCTTGTCAATGTGTCATTCAACTTACAGAGTTGCAGGAGTGTTTTGTTCAGCGAGTTAGAAACGCATTCCTTCTAGGAACTGCGTTTGGGCTTCCCAGAGTGAATGGGAACATATGCTGTAAAGAGAAACATCTCGCTCTAAATCCAAAACCGTGCTATCTAACTGAAGGCTTGCCAATGTGTGCATTCAACTTACAGAGTTGAAGCTTTGTTTTGTTCAGCGAGTTAGCAACACATTTCTTCTAGGAACTGCGTTTGGGCTTCCCAGAGTGAATGGAAGCATATGCTGTAAAGAGAATCATCTCACTCTGTAACCTAAACGGAGCTATGTAACTGAATTCTTGTCAATGTGTGCATTCAACTTACGAAACTGAAGCTGTGTTTCTTTCAGAGAGTTAGAAACACGTTTCTTCTAAGAACTGCATTTGGGCTTCCTGGAGTGAATGGGAGCATTTGCTGTCAAGAGAAACACCTCACTCTAAAACCAATACGGAGCTACCTAACTGCATGCTTGTCAATGTGTGCATTCAACTTACACAGTTGAAGCTGTGTTTCGTTCAGCGAGTTAGAAACACTTTTCTTCTAGGAACTGTGTTACGGCTCCCCAGAGTGAATGGGAGCATATGCTGTAAAGAGAAACATCTCGTGCTAAAACCAAAACAGAGCTATCTAACTGAATGCTTCTCAATGTGTGCATTCACCTTACAGAGTTGAAGCTGTGTTTCATTCAGCGAGTGAGAAACGCATTTCTTCTAGGAACTGCGTTTGGGCTTACCAGAGTGAAAGGGAGCATATGCTGGAAAGAGAACCATATCGCTCTAAATCGAAAACGGAGCTATTTAACTGAATGCTTGTCAATGTGTGCATTCAACTTTCAGAATTGAAGCTGTGTTTCGTTTCGGGAGTTAGAAACACATTTCTTCTAGGAACTGCGTATGGGCTTCAAAGAGGGAATAGGAGCATATGCTGTATAGAGAAATATCTCGCTCTAAAACCAAAACGGAGCTGTGTAACTGAATGCTATTCAATGCGTCATTCAACTTACAGAGTTGAAGCCATGATATTTTCAGCGAGTTAGAAACACATTTCTTCTAGAACTTCGTTGCGGCTTCCATGAGTGAATGGGAGTATATGCTGTAAACAGAAACATCTCGCTCTAAATCCAAAAGGAAGCTATCGAACTGAATGCTTGTCAATCTGTGCATTCAACTTACAGAGATGAAAGTGTGTTTTGTTCAGTGAGCTAGAAACGCATTTCTTCCAGGTACTGCGTTTGGGCTTCCCAGAGTGAATGGGAGCATATGCTGTAAAGAGAAACAAATCGCTCTAAGTCGAAAACTGAATGCTTGTCAATGTGTGCATGCAACTTACAGAGTTGAAGCTGTGTTTCTTTCAGCGAGTTTGAAACACATTTCTTCTAGGCACTGAATTACGGCTTCCCAGAGTAAATATGAGCATATGCTGTGAAGAGAAACATCTCGCTCTAAAACCAAAACGGAGCTATCTAACTGAATGATTCTCAATGTGTGCATTCAACTTACCCAGTTGAAGCTGTCTTTCGTTTGGGGAGTTAGAAAGACAATTCTTCTTGGAACTGCGTTTGGGCTTCCCAGAGTGAATGGGAGCATACGGTGTAAAGAGAAACATCTCGCTCTAAAACCAAAACGGAGCAATCTAACTGAATGCTTGTCAATGTGTGCATTCAACTTACAGAGTTGAAGCTGTGTTTCATTCAGTGAGTTAGAAACGCATTTCTTCTTGGAACTGCGTTCGGGCATAACAGAGTGAATGGAAGCATAGGCTGTAAAGAGAAACATCTACCTCTAAAAACAAAATGGAGCTATGTAACTGAATGCTTGTCAATGTGTCCATTCAACTTGCAGAGTTGAAGCTGTGTTTCTTTCACCGAGTTAGAATCACACTTCTTCTAGAACTGCGTTTGGGCTTCCCAGAGTGAATGGGAGCATATGCTGTAAAGAGAAACATCTCGATCTAAAACCAAAACGGAGCTACCTAACTGATTGCTTGTCAATGTGTGCATTCAACTTACAGAGTTGAAGCTGTGTTTCGTTTGGGGAGTTAGAAACACATCTCTTCTAGAAACGGGGTTTGGGCTTCCCAGAGTGAATGGGAGCATATGCTGTAAAAAGAAACATCACACTCTAAAACCAAAACGGATCTATATAACTGAATGCTTGCCAATGTGTGCTTTCAACTCACAGATGTGAAGGTGTGTTTCGTTCAGTGAGTTAGAAACACATTTCTTCTAGGAACTGTGTTTGGGCTTACCAGACTGAATGGAAGCATATGCTGTAAAGAGAAGCATCCCACTCTGAAACGTAAACGGAGCTATCTAAGTGAATTCCTGTCAATGTGTGCATGCAACTTACAGAGCTGAAGCTGTGTTTCTTTCAGAGAATTAGAAACACGTTGCTTCTAAGAACTGCATTTGTGCTTCCCTGAGTGAATGGGAGTATATGCTGTAAAGGGAAACATTTCGCTCTACATCCAAATCGGAGCTAACTAACTGAAGGCTTGTCAATATGTGCATTCAACTTACAAAGTTGAAGCTCTGTTTCATTCAGCGAGTTAGAAACAAATTTCTTCTAGAACGTCGTTTCGGCTTCCATAAGTGAATGGGAGCATAGGCTGTAAAGAGAAACATCTCGCTTGAAAACCAAAACGGAGCTATCTAACTGAGTGCATGTCAACGTGTGCATTCAACTCACAGAGTTGATGCTGTGTTTCGTTCACCGAGTTAGAAACACATTTCTTCAGGAACTGCGTTTGGGCTTCCCAGACTGATTGGGAGCATCTGCGGTAAAGAGAATCATCTCGCTGTAAAATCAACACGGAGCTACCATACTGAATGCTAGTCAATGTGTGCATTCAACTTAAGAGTTGAAGCTGTTTGTCGTTTTGGGAACTGGAAACACATTTCTTCTTGGAACCGCATTTTGGTTTAACAGACTGAATGGGAGCATCTGTTGTAAAGAGAAACATCTCACTTTAAAACCAACACGGAGTTACCTAACTGAATGTTGTCAATGTGGGCATTCAACTTACAGAGTTGAAGCTGTGTTTCGTTTTGGGAATTGGAAAAACATTTCATCTAGGAACTCCGTTAGGGCTTCCCAGAGTGAATGGGAGCATATGCTGTAAAGAGAAACATCTCGTTCTAATACCAAAATGGATATACCGAACTGTATGCTTGTCAATGTGTGCATTCAACTTACAGAGTTGACGCTGTGTTTTGTTTTTTGAGATAGAAAGACATTTCTTCTACTAACTGAGTTTGGGCTTCACAGAGTGAATGGGAGCATATGCTGTAAAGATAAATATCTCGCTCTAAAACCAAAACGGAGCTACCTAACTGAATGCTTCTCAATGTGTGAATTCAACTTACAGAGTTGAAGCTGTGTTTCGTTTGGGGAGTTAGAAACACATTTCTTTTAGGAACTGCGTCTGTGCTTCCCAGAGAGAATGACAGTGTATGCTGTAAAGAGAAACAACTCGCTCTGAAACCAAAACGGAGCTACCTAACTGAATGCTTGTCAATGTGTGCATTCAACTTACAGTGTTGAAGCCATGTTTCGTTTGTGGAGTTAGAAACAAATTTCTTCTAGGACCTGCGTTTGGGCTTCCCAGAGTGAACTTGAGCATATGCTGTGAAGAGAAACATCTCGCTCTAAAATCAACACGGATCAATCTAATTGAATCCTTGTCAATGTTTGCATTCAACTTACAGAGCTGAAGCTGTGTTTCGTTTGGGGAGATAGAAACACATTTTTTCTAGGAACTGCGTTTGGGCTTCCCAGACTGAATGGGAGCATATGCTGTAAAGAGAAACATCTCGCTCTAAAACCAACACAGATCTACCTAAATCAATGCTTGTCAATGTGTGCATTCAACTGACAGAGTTGAAGCTGTGTTTCATTTGAAGAGTTAGAAACACATTTCTCCTAGGAAGTGCGTTTGGGCTTCCCAGACTGAATGGGAGCATATGCTGTAAAGAGAAACATCTCGCTCGAAAACCAAAACGGAGCTATCTAACTGAGTGCATGTCAACGTGTGCATTCAACTCACAGAGTTGATGCTGTGTTTCGTTCACCGAGTTAGAAAAACATTTCTTCAGGAACTGCGTTTGGGCTTCCCAGAGTGAATGTTAGCATAGGCTGTAAAGGGAAACATCTCGCTCTAAATCCAAAATGGAGCTATCTAACTGAATGCTTGTCAGTGTCTGCATTCAACTTACAGAGTTGAAGTTGTGTTTCGTTCAGCGAGTTAGAAACGCATTCCTTCTAGGAACTGCGTTTGGGCTTCCCAGACTGAATTTGAGCATATGCTGTAAAGAGAAACATCTCCCTCTTAATCAACAACGGAGCTATGTAACTGAAAGCTTCTTGATGTTTGCATTCAACTTAGAGAGTTGAAGCTGTGTTTCATTCTGCGAATTAGAAACACACTTCTTCTAGGAACTGTGTTTGGGCTTCCCAGAGTGAATGGGAGCATATGCAGTAAAGAGAAACATCTCGCTCTAAAACCAACACGGATCTATCTAATTGAATGCTTGTCAATGTTTGTATTCAACTTACAGAGTTGAAGCTGTGTTTTGTTTGGGGAGTTAGAAACACATTTCTTCTAGGAACTGCGCTTGGGCTTCCCAGAATGAATGGGAGCATATGCTGTAGAGAGAAACATCTCGCTCGAAAACCAACACAGATCTACCTAACTCAATGCTTGTCAATGTGTGCATTCAACCTACAAAGTTGAAGCTGTGTTTCATTTGAAGAGTTAGAAACATATTTCTTCTGGGAACTGCATTTTGGCTTCCCAGACTGAAAGGGAGCATCTGCAGTAAAGAGAATCATCTCACTGTAAAACCAACACGGAGCTACCATACTGAATGCTTGTCAATGTGTGCATTCAACTTACAGAGTTGAAGCTGTGTTTCGTTTCGGGAGTTAGAAACACATTTCTTCTAGGAACTGCGTTTGGGCTCCCCAGACTGAATGGGAGCATAGGCTGTAAAGAGAAACAGCTCGCTATAAAACCAAAACGGAGCAACCTAACTGAATGCTAGTCAATGTGTGCATTCAACTCAAGAGTTGAAGCTGTTTGTCGTTTTGGGAACTGGAAACACATTTCTTCTTGGAACTGCATTTTGGTTTCCCAGACTGAATGGGAGCATCTGTTGTAAAGAGAAACATCTCGCTTTAAAACCAACACGGAGCTACCTAACTGAATGATTGTCAATGAGGGCATTCAACTTACAGAGTTGAAGCTGTGTTTCGTTTTGGGAATTGGAAACACATTTCATCTAGGAACTCCTTTTGGGCTTCCCAGAGTGAATGGGAGCATATGCTGTAAAGAGAAACATCTCGCTCTAATACCAAAATGGATATACAGAACTGTATGCTTGTCAATGTGTGCATTCAACTTACAGAGTTGACGCTAAGTTTTGTTTTTTGAGATAGAAAGACATTTCGTCTACTAACTGAGTTTGGGCTTCCCAGAGTGAATGGGAGCATATGCTGTAAAGAGAAATATCTCGCTCTAAAACCAAAAAGGAGCTACCTAACTGAATGCTTCTCAATGTGTACATTCAACTTACAGAGTTGAAGCTGTGTTTTGTTTGGGGAGTTAGAAACACATTTCTTTTAGGAACTGCGTCTGTGCTTCCCAGAGTGAATGACAGTGTATGCTGTAAAGAGAAACACCTCGCTCTGAAACCAAAACGGAGCTACATAACTGAATGCTTGTCAATGTGTGCATTCAACTTACAGAGCTGAAGCCGTGTTTCGTTTGTGGAGTTAGAAACAAATTTCTTCTAGGAACTGCGTTTGGGCTTCCCAGAGTGAATTTGAGCATATGCTGTAAAGAGAAACATCTCGCTCTAAAACCAACACGGATCTATCTAATTGAATCCTTGTCAATGTTTCCATTCAACTTACAGAGCTGAAGCTGTGTTTCGTTTGGGCAGTTAGAAACACATTTTTTCTAGGAACTGCGTTTGGGCTTCCCAGACTGAATGGGAGCATATGCTGTAAAGAGAAACATCTCGCTCTAAAACCAACACAGATCTACCTAAATCAATGCTTGTCAATGTGTGCATTCAACTGAGAGAGTTGAAGCTGTGTTTCATTTGAAGAGTTAGAAACACATTTCTCCTAGGAAGTGCGTTTGGGCTTCCCAGACTGAATGGGAGCATATGCTGTAAAGAGAAACATCTTGCTCTAAAACCAAAACGGAGGTACCTAACTGAATGCTTGTCAATGTGTGCATTCAACTTACAGAGCTGAAGCTGTGTTTTGTTTGGGGAGTTAGAAATACGTTTCTTCTAAGAACTGCGTTTGGGTTTCCCAGAGTGAATGGGAGCATATGTTGTAAAGAGAAACATCTCACTCTAAAACCAAAATGGAGTTACCTAATTGAATGCTTGTCAATGTGTGCATTCAACCTACAGAGTTGAAGCTGTGTTTCATTCAGATAGTTAGAAACATATTTCTTCTAGGAACTGCGTGTGGGCTTCCCACAGTGAATGGGAGCATATGCTTTATAGAGAAACATCTCGCTCTATAACCAAAACGGAATTTCTAACTGAATGCTTGTCAATGTGTTCATTCAACTTACAGAGTTGTAGCTGTGTTTCGTTCAGAGAGTTAGAAACGCATTCTTTTAGGAATGTTGTTTCGGGCTTCCCAGAGTGAATGGGAGCATATGCTGTAAAGAGAAACTTCTCGCTTTAAATCAAAAATGGAGCTAACTGAATGCTTGTCAATGTGTGCATTCAACTTACAGAGTTGAAGCTGTGTTTCGTTTGTGGAGTTAGAAACATATTTCTTTTAGGAACTGTGTCTCGGCTTCACAGAGTGAATGGGAGCATATGCTGTAGAGAGAAACATCTCGCTCTAAAACCAAAACGGAGCTACATAACTGAATGCTTGTCAATGTGTGCATTCAAATTTCAGAGCTGAAGCTGTGCTTCGTTTGGGGAGTTAGAAACACATTTCTTCTGCGAACTGCGTTTGGGCTTCCCAGACTGAACGGGAGCATATGCTGTAAAGAGAAACATCTCGCTCTAAAACCAACACGGAGCTACCTAACTGAATGCTTGTCAATGTGGGCATTCAACTAAAGAATTGAAGCTGTTGGTCGTTTTGGGAACTGGAAACTCATTTCTTCTTGGACCTGCATTTAGGCTTTCCAGACTGTATGGGAGCATCTGCTGTAAAGAGAAACATCTCGCTCTAATACCAAAATGGTTATACAGAACTGTATGCTTGTCAATGTGTACATTCAGCTTACAGAGTTGACGCTGTGTTTTGTTTTTTGAGATAGAAAGACATTTCTTCTACTAACTGAGTTTGGGCTTCCCAGAGTGAATGGGAGCATATGCTGTAAAGAGAAATATCTCGCTCTAAAACAAAAACGGAGCTACCTAACTGAATGCTTCTCAATGTGTGCATTCAACTTACAGAGTTGAAGCTGTGTTTCGTTTGGTGAGTTAGAAACACATTTCTTTTAAGAACTGCGTCTGTGCTTCCCAGAGAGAATCACAGTGTATGCTGTAAAGAGAAACAACTCGCTCTGAAACCAAAACGGAGCTACCTAACTGAATGCTTGTCAATGTGTGCATTCAACTTACAGTGTTGAAGCCATGTTTCGTTTGTGGAGTTAGAAACAAATTTCTTCTAGGAACTGCGTTTGGGCTTCCCAGAGTGAATTTGAGCATATGCTGTGAAGAGAAACATCTCGCTCTAAAACCAACACGTATCTCTCTAATTGAATCCTTGTCAATGTTTGCATTCAACTTACAGAGCTGAAGCTGTGTTTCACTTGGGGAGTTAGAAACACATTTTTTCTAGGAACTGCGTTTGGGCTTCCCAGACTGAATGGGAGCATATGCTGTAAAGAGAAACATCTCGCTCTAAAACCAACACAGATCTACCTAAATCAATGCTTGTCAATGTGTGCATTCAACTGACAGAGTTGAAGCTGTGTTTCATTTGAAGAGTTAGAAACACATTTCTTCTAGGAAGTGCATTTGGGCTTCCCAGACTGAATGGGAGCATGTGCTGTAAAGAGAAACATCTCGCTTTAAATAAAAAATGGAGCTATCTAACTGAATGCTTGTCAATGTGTGCATTCAACTTACAGAGTTGAAGCTGGGTTTCGTTTGTGGAGTTAGAAACATATTTCTTTTAGGAACTGCGTCTCGGCATCCCAGAGTGAATGGGAGCATATGCTGTAAAGAGAAACATCTCGCTCTAAAACCAAAACGGAGCTACATAACCGAATGCTTGTCAATGTGTGCATTCAACTTTCAGAGTTGAATCTGTGTTTCGTTTGGGGAGTTAGAAACACATTTCTCCTAGGAACTGCGTTTGGGCTTCCCAGACTGAATGGGAGCATATGCTGTAAAGAGAAATATCTCGCTCTAAAACCAACACGGAGCTACCTAACTGAATGCTTGTCAATGTGTGCATTCAACATACAGAGTTAAAGCCGTGTTTCGTTTGGAGAGTTAGAAACACATTTCTTCTAGGAACTGCGTTTGGGCTTCCCAGAGTGAATTTGAGCATATGCTCTAAAGAGAAACATCTCGCTCTAAAACCAACATGGAGCTCCCTAACTGAATGCTAGTCAATGTGTGCATTCAAGTTACAGAGCTGAAGTTGTGTTTCGTTTGGGGAGTTAGAAACACATTTCTTCCAGGATCTGCCTTTGGGCTTCCTAGACTGAATGGGAGCATATGCTGTAAAGAGAAACATTTCGCTCTAAAACCAAAACGGAGCTACCTAACTGAATGCTTGTCAACGTGTGCATTCAACTGAAGAGTTGAAGCTGTGTTCCTTTTGGGGAGATAGAATCACATTCCTTCTAGGAACTGCGTTTGGGCTTCCACGAGTGAATGGGAGTACATGCTGTTCAGAGAAACATCTCATTCTAAAACTAAAACCGAGCTACATAACTGAATGCTTATCAATGTGTATATTCAACTTACGGAGGTGAAGCTGTGTTTTCTTTGGGGAGGTAGAAACATATTTCTTCTAGGAACTGAGTTTGGCCTTCACGGAGTGAATGGGAGCTTAAGCTATAAAGAGAAACATCTCGCTCTAAAACCAAACGGAGCTACCTAACTGAATGCTTCTCAATGTGTGCATTCAACTTACAGAGTTGATGATGTGTTTCGTTTGAGGAGATAAAAACACATTTCTTCAGGGAACTGCGTTTCGGCTTCCCAGACGGAATGGGAGCATATGCTGTAAAGAGAAACATCTCGCTCTAAAACCAAAACGGAGCTACCTAACTGAATCCTCGTCAATGTGTGCATTAAACTTACAGAATTGAAGCTGTGTTTCCTTTGGGGAGTTAGAAGCACATTTCTTCTAGGAACTGAGTCTGGGTAAACCAGAGTGAATGGTAGCATATGCTATAAAGAGAAACATCTCGCTCTAAAACCAAAACGGAGCTACCTAACTGAATGCTTGTCAATGTGTGCATTCAACTTACAGAGTTGAAGCTGTGTTTCGTTTGGGGAGTTAGAAACACATTTCTTCTAGGAACTACGTTTGGACTTC
>PVKV010035577.1:0-16472 GCA_004027835.1 Alouatta palliata
AAAAAAAAAAAAAAAAAAAAACACCTTCAAAAAATCAATAAATCCAGAAGCTGATCTTTTTGAAAAGATCAACAAAATAGACCACTAGCCAGATTAATAAAAAACATAAGAGAGAAGAATCAAACAGATGCAATGAAAAACGATAAAGGGGATATTACCACCAATTCCACAGAAATAAAAACTACCATCAGAGATTACTACAAACAACTCTATACACACAATCCAGTAAACCTGGAAGAAATGGATAAATTTCTGGACACTTTCACTCTCCCAAACCTAAACCAGGAAGAAGTTGAAACCCTGAATAGACCAATAACAAGGGCTGAAGTTGAGGCAGCAATTAAGAGCCTACCAACCAAAAAAAGCCCAGATCCAGATGGGTTCACAGCTGAATTCTACCAGACATACAAAGAGGAGTTGGTACCACTCCTACTGATACTATTCCAAACAATCCAAAGAGAGGAAATCCTTCCCAAATCATTTAATGAGGCCAACATCATCCTGATACCAAAACCTAGCAGAGACTCAACAAAAAAGAAAACTTCAGGCCAATCTCCATGATGAACATAGATGCAAACATCTTCAATAAAATACTGGCAAACCGATTGCTACAGCATATCAAAAAGCTTATCCATCATGATCAAGTAGGCTTCATCCTGGGGATGCAAGTCTTATTCAACATACACTAGTCTATAAATGTAATTCTCCACATAAACAGAACCAAACACAAAAATCACATGATTATCTCAAAAGATGCAGAGAAAAGGCCTTTCACAAAATCCAGCAGCCCTTTATGCTAAAAACTCTCAATAAACTAGGTATCGATGGAACGTATCTCAAAATAATAAAAGATATTTAAGACAAACTCACAGCCAGTATCATACCAAATGTGCAAAAACTGAAAGCATTCCCTTAGAAATCTGACACTAAACAAGGATGCCCTCTCTTACCACTCCTATTCAATATAGTATTGAAGTTCTAACCAGAGCAATCAGGCAAGAAAAAGAATTAAAGTGTATTCAGTTAAGAAAGGAGGAAGTCAAATTGTCTCTATTTGCAGATGACATGATTGTATATTTAGAAGACCCCATCATCTCAGCCCAAAATCTCCTTAAACTGATAAGCAACTTCAGCAAAGTCTCAGGATACAAAATCAATGTGCAAAAATCACAAGCATTCCTATACACCAATAACAGACTTAAAAACAGCTAAATCAAGAACCAATTGCCATTCACAATTGCTACAAAGAGAATCAAATACCTAGGAATACAACTAACAAAGGATGTAAAGAACCTCTTCAAGGAGAACTACAAACCACTGCTCAAGGAAATAAGAGAGGACACAAATAGATGGAGAAACATTCCATGCTCATGGTTAAGAAGCATCAATGTTATGAAAATGGTCATACTGCCCAAAGTAATTAATAGATTGAATGCTGTCCCCATGAAACCCATGACCCTCTTCACAGAACTGGAAAAAAAACACCTTAAACTTTATATGGAATCAAAAGAGAGGCTGCATAACCAAGTCAATCCTAAGCAAAAAGAACAAAGCTGGAGGCATCACACTACCTGACTTCAAACTATACTACAAGGCTACAGTAATCAAAACAGCATGGTACTGGTACCAAAACAGAGATATAGACCAATGGAACAGAACAGAGGACTCGGAAACAATGCCACACATCTACAACCATCTGATATTTGACAAACTTGACAAAAACAAGCAACAGGGAAAAGATTCCCTGTTTAATAAATGGTGTTGGGAAAACTGGCTAGTCATGTGCAGAAAGCAGAAACTGGACCCCTTCCTGACACCTTACACTAAAATTAACTCCAGATGGATTAAAGACTTAAACATAAGACCTAACACTATAAAAGCCTTAGAAGAAAATCTAGGCAAAACCATTCAGGACATAGGCATACGCAAGGACTTCATGACTGAAACACTAAAAGCATTGGCAACAAAAGCCAAAATAGACAAATGAGATCCAATTAAACTCCAGAGATTCTGCACAGCAAAAGAAATAATCATTAGCGTGAACTGGCAACCAACAGAATGGGAAAAAGTTTTTGCAATCTACTCATCTGACAAAGGGCTAATATCCAGAATCTACAAAGAACTAAAATAGATTTACAAGGGAAAAAAAACCCATTCAAAAGTTGGCAAGGCATATGAACAGATACTTTTCAAAAGAAAACATTTATGAGGTCAACAAACATATGCAAAAATACTCATCATCACTGGACATTAAAGAAATGTAAATCAAAACCACATTGAGATACCACTTCATGCCAGTCAGAATGGTACTCATTTAAAAAGCTGGAGACAACAGATGCTGGGGAGGATGTGGAGAAATAGGAACCTTTTTACACCGTTGGTGGGAGTGTAAATTAATTCAACCATTGTGGAAGACAGTGTGGTGATTCCTCAAGGACCTAGAAATAGAAATTCCACTTGACCCAGCAATACCTTTACTGGGTATATATCCAAAGGATTATAAATCATTCTATTATAAGGGCACATGCACATGTATATTCATTGTGGCACTGTTTACAATAGCAAAGACCTGGAATCGACCCAAATGCCCATCGATGATAGATTGGACAAGGAAAATGTGGCACATATACACCATGGAATACTATGCAGCCATAAAAAATGATGAGTTTACGTCCTTTGCAGGGACATGGATGGAACCATCATTCTCAGCAAACTGACACAAGAACAGAAAACCAAACACAGCATGTTCTCATTCACAGATGGATGTTGAACAATGAGAACACATTGGTACAGGGAGGGGAACATCACACACTGGGGTCTGTTGGGTGTGGGGGGATAGGGGAGGGACAGTGGGGAGTGGGGAGATTGGGGAGGGATAACATTGGGAGAAATGCCTGATGTGGGTGACTGGGGGATGGAGGCAGCAAACCACCATGGCATGTGTGTACCTATGCAACAATCCTGCAAGATCTTCATGTGTAGCCCAGAACTTAAAGTACAATAAAAGAAAAAAGAAATGAGAAGTGACTAAGTAGAGTCTCTAAGCTAAGAATATTTATTTAGAAAACTCAGCAGATATGTGAAGGTTGGAGATAGAGTAGTAGGTAGATTGGATGAAGTGTTTAGATCTAATTGTACTACAGTAGAGAAGAGAGTGTGATTATATGCTAAGAGGAAAGGGCTAATGAAGAGGCAGAAGTGGAAGTTATAAAAAAAAAAGGGCACAATTGAAATTGAATGTCCAATGAGAAAGAAATAAGGCAAGTAATGTATTTCACCTTAATGGAGTAGTTTGCATATACAGAAAGTAGAAACACAAAATTGTTACATGTTTATAGCTACATGAACAATGTGTACATTTGCTTAAATTTAGAAACAAATAGAGGAAAGTAAAAAGTCCTATGTCAATGGGGTAGTATTTTCTTTTAAAATTTACATCATTATTATTGTAAAAATATTTAGTTCTAAGAAATGTCTTTTGGAAAAGATGAACAGATCGTTTCTAAATTTTTGGGTAGGGTCAGAAATTCCAGGCATATAATATGGAGATTAAGAAAACAGATGAATCTGAGTTTGCATCTGGTTTTGCTGCATGCCTAGTCATTTAACCATCTAAGCTGCAGTCTTCTTAAATATGTAAAATGGGGATAATAATAATGATTCTTTCATAACTGTGAGGATTAAATGATATAAAGCATACACTATGGTCTGTAGCACCTAGTAAGTGCTTAGCAAATGTTGCTGATTTATATTGTTGTTTTTGTTGGCTCTGCCAATGCGCTGAGCCAGATCCCCTGGTCTTGGAGTGTCTTCACAGCAATTACAGCTTGGCATTGTGGAATGAGGAAGGACATATCATTTAGCTCTGTTTCTGGTAAAGTTATATAAACTAAAATATATTAGTAATTTTTCTGAGACTCCATGTCTATATTATTTTTTTCCATAAACAAGAGCACCTGCCTTTCAGAGTCACAATTTTAAAATCTGCTTTACAAGATCTGGCTCAGGCTGTCTCCTTACCCTCATCTCATCTCTCTTTCCTGTGTTCTCAAACCCCAAGCTGACTCTTTTTATCCATTGTTCAGATTTGTTTTCCCATTTTATGCCATTTGTTGAATTGATGTAGTTTTCTTTATTCCCTTCCTTTAACTCTACTGATTTATAAATTATATATTCTAATGATATCAATGTTTGATGTGAATATAATGCTTTAGTTACCATCAGCACCTTCTTATAGTACATGTCACTGTTGCCCAATACTTCAGTTTCACTGTTTTTATATCCTGCCCACTAACCATTACATTTTTCTTGTTTTATGTAGTCAATGTAAGACATATTTACCTACAATGGCATGTAGACTGATTTACAACATTAACCACTGGCAAGGGAATTTCATCTTCAAAGTGACAAGGAAAAATCATGACAAACCTAGAATCCTAAATACCATTCCCCGAAGGTATCCTATCTTTCTCTTGGGTTGTTTTAAAAATATTTTTAATCTTTTATGTTCTACAGTTTTCTGTAAGTGTTCATATTCTCTAAGTGTTCATTTTAACTTTTTTTTCCATTTTTTTAATTGCATTTTAGATTTTGGGGTACATGTGAAGAACATGCAAGATTGTTGCATAGGTACACACATGGCAGTGTGATTTGCTGCCTCCTCCCCATCACCTGTATCTGGCATTTCTCCCCATGCTATCCCTCCCCAACTCCCCTTAGGCTAAGTACTCATTGTGCTCCTTGTATCTGAGATTTGCCCCTTCCTTACTTTCTCTATTCTCTCATTCTAAAACCCAAAGCAGATATAACTTGGCATTGTTACTCTGGTCTCCAGGTCTATTAGCCTTACTTTCCTATTTTCCATTTCTTTATCTTTCTGAACCGCATCCCCTTCAATTTTCTTGGCCCTATCTTGCAGCTTATTAATTCTCTCTTTAGCAACCTCTAAGCTACTTAATTCATTTTATTCTCAGTGAGTGTGCTTTTTACTTCTAAACATTTTACTTACCTCTTTTTTAGGAAAGCATCTTTTTATCTCATGTTTTTCAGCCCTCATTTTGTGTCCTTAATCATTTAAAATATGTTTATCTTATTGGATTGGCTTTTCAGTGCATACTATTACTGAAGTTTTGCTGGTTAGGTAAAATTTTCTTTTATCTTTCTGTTTTTTGAGGGTGAATGTGTAGGTGTGTGTTGCTCCTCATAACTTGCTTCTTTGTTTTTCAATTTTGAATTGTTAGCTCATTTTCAGTAGTCATTTTATTGTGGCTTTATTTGTGGAAATTTGTGGAAGACAGGATTAGGTCTATATTTATGTAAATGTGAAAGGAAGATCCTGTGACCTTATACATTATTTATGCTTTTGCTTTTGCCAAGAATATCAGCGTATAGTCACTTTTTTGCTAATTTTCCCCAAGGAAGAAGAGTATGAATATTTATTTAAACCCTGGATCCTCATAAGATCTGTAGTTATGAATTTTCAGGGGGACTTGCTACCCTCCAGAAGAACCCTGGATAATGCAAATAAGTGTTCCCAGATCCTATGCTAAGATAAATAAATGTTCTTATCATTTCCCTTTGCCTGCCAGCAGATATTTTAAAGCTGGCTCTTTCACTGGTAATATAGCCCTATGAGAGTCCTGGATTACATGAGGATCTCAGTTCTAACTCCTCATCCATGGAAAAATTTTTAAGGTTCTGTTTCCAGACCAGCATGGGCATTTCAGTCTAAGCCATGGTTACTAACATGACAACCTACATTCTCTCAACCTCTGTACCCTACTCCCACCTCATGACCCAGGAGGTGGGTTTATACTTTACAATCCTGTTTTTTACTTTCTTCCTTGCCACAAGAACCTGAAGATTTCTCTACTTCTTTTATGCAAGCTCAGTTATGTCTTTAAAAGAATGTTCACTATATTTTGCGAAGTATTTCTCCTTAATAGCCTCTTGTTGCAATTAGTTAATTCATTCCATAATTTTTATTTGGTGTTTATGTTACCTGCTGGCAAGAAGCTCGGTAAGAGCAAAGATCATGTCTGTTTTGCCTAACAGTAAACCTCCAGGTCACAGTATAGTACTTGATACATTAGAGGTTACAAATAAATGTTTGTGTAATAAGTGGAGTTGTGAGATTTCAATTAGAAATTGTGTGAAATCAGCGTATTATAGGTATACAACCACTAGAAGGCATTTATTCATAGTGTCTTTTACTTTTTTTACTTAGGTGGATTCTCCCAAAAAAATAAAAAACTCCAATAGTAATACTTCATTATCTTATAATGAGCCAACATAATATGCACTACAGTCTTTCCACCACTCTCACAAGCCAATTTGATTTGAATCAGCTCCAGACATAGAGGTTAAAGACTATTCCTCACACTTGGGTCCTCTTACATTTTTTCCAATGCATTAGATGAGGAGATGTGGATGGAGAGCAGAGAGCTGCGGGGCTGGCTCTTTTGACCTAGATCCTAATATCTTTCCTTTGGTCTTTTTCTTTTCTCCCAATTTGCTGCCTTCTCCAACACTCACATGGGTTGTTATTTTACCAGCACAGAAAAAGACCCATGTTCTAGTTCAAGTTTTCCATGGAACAAACTGTGTGATCTCAGGTAGTTCACTTAACATTTCTTGTCTTTAGTTCTAACAAGGAAAACTAGAAATGTTGATTCTACTGTGTTTAAAAATATTCCCTAATACAAATAGTTTCTGACTTACTCTAAATAGTTTGGCCTGGCAGATTATCTCCACTCTTCCATCACAAGCAAAACAGCATGTTTTTTTCTCCAGTTTAGCTTTCTTCCTTCTGCCCCTCCCTGTACCAGTTACCTCTCTCCTTCCCAACCCCACCTTCACCTCTGGCTTATTTCCTATTATAACAGGTAAGCTACTTGAGAGTGGAGTAATATCTACATCATATTAATAAATGATTATCATTATTATAAAAGTAATTACACCTTTATTTTCACCCTAATCTCTTTAGCTCAAATTAATCCTGCCCTACCCTCCTAAATTGACGAGTAAGTAATTGCTTGGACTCCCTTAACAGAGGGATTTGTATTTTCTGAGTGTATCACACTCCTTGTGACACCTTGTCACTATTCTCCCTAATTTACCAAGGAGTTGACAGGGGCACAGTTGAGAGAGGAGGCTCTTTCAGAGCCTTACAGAGATTCAGTGACTTCCTTCTTTTTTTCTGATTATAGTAGGAAGAAATCAGTGACCTGGACAGAATATTTAACTGGGTTTTGGTGGTTCTAGAATTGGTTTTACTGGAAGTATCCTGATGTCCTTGGGCAAGTCACTTTATCTCTCAAAGCCTCATTGTCCTCATCTGTTATAAGAAGGGATTAAACCAGATGATTACTAAGCATAGACCTTAGAGTCACATAGATCTCAATTCAAATCTGGGCTCTGCTATGTATGCAGCTGCTTCCTTGAGGGGTCATTAGCTACTCTGAGGCTCAATTTCTTCCTTTTCCTACTTTCCAGCTGAGGCCAGCTCTTAGGCTAAATACTTCCATCTTTACTCACTCTACTCCATCTCCTGTTCCAGCTAGCTCAGTTCTCTCCCATCCTCATTCACTCTTATTCCTCTCTGCCTTCTCCTCCCTCCCAAGGCAGCTCTCATTCTTCACATTTACTTACCCCTACTTACCTGCTGCACACTCCTTTTAATCACACAGACTCAGGGTTAGGCAGGCTTAAAGCTCACCAGTGTGGCCATCCCTCTTCACATGCCTGAGGTCAGTGCCACAAAAGCCTACAACTAGCTAGTGGTTCCCCTGGTCTCCTCCACGCAGCCCTTTCTTATAGACCCCCAGTGGCCAGAAGCACACACTTCTTGATCAGCCTTTCCCAGGCAGGTCCCCTCTTGTCTATTCCTTTCAAAAGATTGAGTCTTGCCATTCCTAGAAGGCTCTTTGGTTTTGCCGCTTACTGCTTCAACCCTCAAGAGTGAGAGTGGCTTCAATCATCTGGATATCAAATTTAATAATCTTAAAGAATAAGATATTTGTTGCCTCATCATGGGCCAGGTGAAAACATGACAGCTCTTGTAACAGTCATGCAGTTGGGCAGAGGATGCTGTCACCAGGAGAGATGGAGAAAACTCGGCTGATAAAGTGAGATTGTATTTTAGAGGGCTACTTATTCTAAAATCACACAAAAACCATTAAATGTAGCATAGATTACCCTTAACAATCTCCTAAGGGTTTCACTAAATTGAAGACTAACACCCAGTGTGTTAGTAAGTCTGAAGCTGCTCACATCTCCTCCAGTGTTGAAACATATTTTTGCTTCCTCATCAACTGCTTCCACATTAGGTGATGCCTGTGGATCTGTCTAGTAGCCATATGATACAAACCAAAACAAACGCAAACAAACAAAACCATAAAGCACAGGCTCATGTTCATTTTACCAAGATATCATGTGGGGCCACATGTGGACTAATGGATGCCAAGTAGAATGTTATTCAGAATTTCTTGTATCACAGAGATTGAAATTTCTCTCTCTTCTTCTCTGATTCTTTTTTTAATATGTTCATACAACTAAATTTATGCAAATTAAAAACATAAATAATCAATAAATCCAGGAGCTGGTTTTTCGAAAAGGTCAACAAAATAGACAGACCACTAGCCAGATTAATAAGAAAGAAATGAGAAAATAATCAAATAGATGCAATAAAAAATGATAAAGGGGATATCATCACAGATTCCACAGAAATTCAAATCATCATCAGAGATTATTACAAACAACTCTATGCACATCAACTAGTAAACCTGGAAGAAATGGATAAATTTCTGGACACTTGCATCCTCCCAAGTCTAAACCAGGAAGAAGTTGAAACCCTGAATAGACCAATAACAAGGTCTGAAGTTGAGGCAGCAATTAAGAGCCTACCACCCAAAAAAAGCCCAGGTCTAGATGGGTTCACAGTCGAATTCTACCAGACATACAATGAGGAGCTGGTACCATTCCTTCTGAAACGATTCCAAACAATCCAGAAAGAGGGAATCCTTCCCAAATCATTTTATGAGACCAACATCATCCTGATACCAAAACCTGGCAGAGACTCAGCAAGAAAAGAAAACTTCAGGCCAATATCCATGACGAACATAGATGCAAAAATTTTCAATAAAATATTGGCAAACCGATTGCAACAGCACATCAAAAAGCTTATCCACCATGATCAAGTAGGCTTCATCCCGGGGATGCAAGGCTGGTTCAACATATGCAAATCTATAAACATAATCCACCACATAAACAGAACCAAAGACAAAAACCACATGATAATCTCAACTGATGCAGAGAAGGCCTTTGACAAAATTCAACAGCCCTTTATGCTAAAAACCCTCAATAAACTAGGTATTGATGGAACCTATCTCAAAATGATAAAAGCTATTTACAACAAACCAACAACCAATATCATACTGAATGGGCAAAAACTAGAAACATTCCCTTTGAAATCTGGCACTAGACAAGGATGTCCTCTCTCACCACTCCTATTCAATATAGTACTGGAAGTTCTAGCCAGAGCAATCAGGCAAGAGAAAGAAATAAAGGATATTCAAATAGGAAAGGAGGAAGTCAAATTGTCTCTGTTTGCAGACGACATGATTGTATATCTAGAAGACCCCATCGTCTCAGCCCAAACTCTCCTGAAACTGATAAGCAACTTCAGCAAAGTCTCAGGATACAAAATCAATGTGCAAAAATCACAGGCATTCCTATACACCAATAACAGACTTAAAGACAGCCAAATCAAGAACCAACTGCCATTCACAATTGCTACAAAGAGAATCAAATACCTAGGAATACAACTAACAAGGAACGTAAAGGACCTCTTCAAGGAGAACTACAAACCACTGCTCAACGAAATATGAGAGAACACAAACAGATGGAGAAACATTCCATGTTCATGGCTAGGAAGAATCAATATTGTGAAAATGGCCATATTGCCCAAAGTAATTTACAGATTCAACGCTATCCCTATCAAGCTACCAATGACCTTCGCAGAACTGGAAAAAAACCACCTTAAACTTCATATGGAACCAAAAGAGAGCTCGCATAGCCAAGTCAATTCTAAGCAAAAAGAACAAAGCTAGAAACATCACACTACTGGACTTCAAACTATGTTACAAAGCTACAGTCATCAAAACAGCATGGTACTGGTACCAAAACAGAGATATAGACCAATGGAGCAGAACAGAGGCCTCTGAGGCAACACAACACATCTACAACCATCCGATCTTTGACAAACCTGACAAAAACAAGCAATGTGGAAATGAGTTCCTATTTAATAAATAGTGTTGGGAGAACTGGCTAGCCATGTGAAGAAAGCTGAAACTGGACCCCATCCTGACACCTTACACTAAAATTAACTCCAGAAGGATTAAAGACTTAAACATAAGACCAAACACCATAAAAACCCTACAAGAAAATCTAGCCAAAACCATTCAGGACACAGGTGTAGGCAAGGACTTCATGACCAAAACACCAAAAGCATTGGCAACAAAAGCCAAAATAGACAAATGGGACCTAATCAAACTCCACAGCTTCTGCACAGCAAAAGAAACAGTCATTAGAGTGAATCCACAACCAACAGAATGGGAAAAAATTTTTGCAGTCTACCCATCTGACAAAGGGCTGATAGCCAGAATCTACAGAGCTGAAACAGATTTACAATAAAAAAACAAACAAGTCCATTCAAAAGTGGGCGAAGGATATGAACAGACACTTTACAAAAGAAGACATTCATGAAGCCAACAAACATATGAAAAAATGCTCATCATCACTGCTCATTAGAGAAATGCAAATCAAAACTACATTGAGATACCACCTCACGCCAGTTAGAATGGCGATCATTGTTCAACCATTGTGGAAGACAGTGTGGCGATTCCTCAAGGACCTAGAAATAGAAATTCCATTTGCTCCAGCAATCCCATTACTGGGTATACAATTAAAGGACTGTAAGTCATTCTACTATAAGGACACATGCACACGAATGTTCATTGCAGCACAGTTTACAATAGCAAAGACCTGGAACCAACCCAAATGCCCATCGACGATAGACTGGACAGGGAAAATGTGGCACATATACACCATGGAATATTATGCAGCCATCAAAAACGATGAGTTCGTGTCCTTTGTAGGGACATGGATGAACCTGGAAACCATCATTCTCAGCAAACTGACACAAGAACAGAAAATCAAACAGTGCATATTCTCACTCATAGGCGGGTGTTGAACAATGCGAATACATGGACACAGGGAGGGGAGCATCACAGACTGGGGTCTGTTGGGGGGAGAAAGGGGAGGGACAGCGTGGAGTGGGGAATTGCGGAGGGATAGCATGGGGAGAAATGTCAGATATAGGTGATGGGGAGGAAGGCAGCAAATCACACTGCCATGTATGTACCTATGCAACAATCTTGCATGTTCTTCACATGTACCTCCAAACCTAAAATGCAATAATATATATATATATATATATATATATATATATAATAAAAATAAAAACAGAAATAAGGTCTTTCCACTCTACTACTACAAGCCCCTTCAAAGAGCTCAAGCCTCACCCAGAAGACAGATTGTTAATGGACAGTGGGGATGGTTGTCACAAGCCAGGCAAGAACAAAGGTCATGGGAGTCCACTGAAGAGGTACCCGACCCAATGTAGGAGGGCTCTTCATCTGTTAGAACAAGAGACAAACTACCTGAGACCTGAATAATGGATGAGTTGTTCAGAGTGGGAAAAGAATGATCCAGGAAGCGTGTGCCGTGTCCAAGAGGCAAGTTAGAACATTTCCTACCAGTTCAGTATAGGCTTTGAGAGCTGGGGGAGAGGAAGGGACCTGTCCATGGAGAGCCATGAATGCTGTACTTAGGAGTTTGTAATTTATTCTGAAAGCAGTAACAAGCCAGTGAAGCAGGGGAGAAACATGATTAGGCTGTGTATTAGAAAGGAAATTCTGGTTGTGATTTGGATTGAAGAGCAACACTATATTACAGCAGGAGATCAGTTAAGAACATTCTAGTATCCTAGAAAGAGATTATGATGGCCTAAATTATGGGCTGTGAATATAGACAGGTTGCAGGAGAGAGACAGGTGATCTCCTCCCACGTGCCTGGCTTGAGCAACTGCTGGTAGTGCTGTAACTTGGGTAGAGAATGAAGAGAGTAACTTCCCATAACCACCCAGTTACTAGTTGGTTTCACATTGCTCTTGTATTTTTTTCCTATCCTCCCGTTTCTTCTCCCTTTCCTCAACTTCCAGAGGATGGAGACCAGGACAGCAAAGCCTTTCCTGTCTTCATTGTGCAAGAGTCTAGACAAAAAGACTTCAAAAAGGATTTTCTAGTTTTAAGGCTTTTGATTTCTCTGTTCCTAAAATAGTGACTAGATGGAGGCAGAGAGAAGGGTGGGGGATGAGATGTGTAGAGAAAAATCAACTGATAGAATAATAAGTGATTTAGGAAGCAGTTGGGAAACAACTGCAGCCCCAGCCCCCTTTCCCCTTGTTAACTCAAACCCTCACCTGCAGCTTCCCTGCAGTTCCCAGTCTCTTCACATCAAAACCTCCTGGTGATGGCTGACCTTGGCCTTCGTTGCTGCAGCTTGGTTGGAAGATCTATCTCACTTCACAGGAGATTGACACACAAAGAACAATTGAGAAGAGGAAATCTAAACGCAAGGCCATGAACCTGGGTTCCTCCTGATCCTTCCCTTTGTGGTTATAGACCAAAAGACACACATGAATCCCAGTGCTTAGCATTATGAGATTACCTTTTTAAAAAGAAAGAAAAATAGATAGTGTTAATTTATTTTTATCTGAAGCCTCCACCCATGTCCTGCTCTCTATTCCTCTTTTGTCTAGTCCCTGGGAAAACCTGTGGGAGGGGCCCAGCCCATCAGCAGAGCTGGTTCCTCCACAGCTAGAGACGGATGGTGACCACTGCAAACCACCCTGCCCCGCCTCTCCTCTTCCCCCTCCAGCTCTTGCACAACAGCCGAGCAGGCAGATCAAGAGTCCAGCCTGTGCTTTTCCTTCTGAGCTCCTGGGCTTCTCAAAGGATCTCTTTGTTAGTGAATGTCAACCTCTCTCCAAAGGCCTGCAGTGGGAGCCAAGGAAGCTGAGTCCAGATGGGATGGTGGCCTCTGTGAGGGATACTGGATGGATGGGGACTTGCTGGTGGCCTCTGGAGCAACCATGGCCTTTTTGTTTCCCTGGGGAGAATGGGATAGCACTTTCAGTCATTTATAAGACCACCCCATACAGGAAGCTTTCCTGATTATTTCTATTTCTGCTTTGATTGTGTCTTCACTGGGCATTCTCTAGAGCTGGCATGCATGTAATGCCTCTCTTCCTGGGGCATTTCACAGATCATTGACTGCACAAAAGGCTCATGCTTGGGTGAGAGACAAATTCAAAGCCAGGACGGATTCAAACTCATTCAAACTTCTACGACATCAAGATCTCTCTGGTCCACCAGTACTCTAGAAATCACTTACTTTAGAATCAAGTAAGTTAAATTGCATGCTGTCCATCTGCATGACAGCTTGGGCTCCTCTTTAAAAAAAAAAAAAAAAAGAAATAAAAAAATTGCATGCTGTTCTGACTAGCGTGATGAAATCTCATGCCATCACACTCCATCCCACCCAGGATATGAATTTTACCTTTGCCCAGTGTCTCCTGCTGTAGATGCTGCCTGCCCATGAGTCACATAGTAGCCATCTTCGTGATCAGATCAACTGGAGTGGGATCTCAGTGTCTGTGTTTGAGTAAACCTTATTTGATGTCATAATGGTCTCAAAGCACAAGAGTTGATGCTGGCAATTTGGATCCATCAAAGAGAAACTGTAAAGTGCTTCCTTTAAGTGAAAAGGCAAAAGTTCTCAGCCTAATAAGGAAAGAAAAAAAATACACTGGGGTTGCTGAGATTTATGGTAAGGGTGAATCTTCTGTCTGTGAAATTGTACAGAAGGGAAAAGCAATTCATGCTAGTTTTGTTGTGATACCTCAAACTGTAAAAGTTATGGCCCCAGTTTGTGTTAAGTGCTTAGTTAAGATGGAAAAGCAGTTAAATTTGTGGAAGACATGAACACAAACGTGTTGTGATAGACAGCAGTTGAGCTCAGTACTATCTGCAGTTTCAGATATCCACTGGGGTCTCGGATCCAATTCCCTGAGGATAAGGAGGGAATACTGTATTTCACGTTCATACCTGTTAAGTTTATAATTCTTCCTTCCTTCTTTTACAGACCTTGGTCTTTTTGTTGTCCTGTTAGCTAGAGCAGAAAAGATTTATCTTCAGTTTGACTTGTCTTTTGGGAAGATGGGTTTTGGGGATGTGGTATCCAATAAATTATAGCAAGAGCCAGCAGGGGGCTTGAGCCTGGAAATGAAGCCAGGCCAAGATTCGAAAGAGATACCAGGCAACAACTTAAGCAGCCTAAAAGACCGAGGCATGGACATCCACGGCCACTATCCATGGGCCACACTTCATGTGCATGCACCATGTGGAAAACTTTGAGACTTTTGGCCATATCTGGATAATAGGAACATCCAGTTGGTCACTAAGCTTTGACAGTATTTCATGAGTCCATTCCCCACTTTTCATCCCGTACTGGCCCCACCTCAGTAAATGGTCCTGAGGTGTTGCAAGTCTGTGAATATAAATGAGGAGACACCCTACTCTTTCCAGGTCTGAACACTCACCTGCCACAAGGAAACCCAGCCCTTCCCAAAGTCACCCCCAGTGTCTAGAACTCTTCAGGTCTGTCCTGTGAGCTGGTAACAAATGCAGTCTTCTCTTCAAGACACCCTCCTCCCCGCCAGCTCCGTTGCTCATGCTTTCCATAAGGGCATTGAGCCCTGAGGGTTTGCCCTGGGGTTGCTGAGTCCTATGCAGAACTGGGGAGAATGTCCGTCTGCCCACTGTGCTATACTTGGTCACAGCTTGTGCCTGGAGTTTAACAAAGGTCCTCATGGAAGGACCTCCTTTACCTTTTACCTCTGCTGCTTTCTCCACAGAGTCTCCAAATTAGTCCACAGACAGCTGTCAGGCCATTCAACCATTCTCAATGTTCTCTCTTCTTTTCCCAGACCTCCTGCTACTTTTCCTGGAGCATTTTTCTATAAAGGGAGAGTCCTATGCACATTGGCACACACAACTGAGACCTCTTAAGATGGGTGGGTAAGGCCTACCTTCAGTTCTCAGAAGCATCTACATCCACTCTGGTCACATAAGGACATCCTGTCGGAGTAGTTTAAACCAGCATTCTCTTCTGCATACATTCTTCATTACAGTAATCCCTTGGCTTCCCCCCGTTATCACTCTCCTTTTCTTTCGGTACACCCTCCACACTGCTTCCACACTGGTCTGCCTCAAATCCAGCAATGGCTACCCATTGTCTCTGGGGTAAAGACTGTGTTTTCCAAGGACCTGCCCAATCCAATCCCAACAGTTGCTACTGGCCATATCTGCCAACACCACCTTCTTTGCATCCTAGAATCCAGCCACTTGGTCCTTGCTTCCAGTTCCCTAAACACACCAAGTGTTGTGTCTCAGTCTTTTGTTGACACTGCTTTTTCTGCTTGGAATGCTTCCCAAGCTGACTGCCTACTTATTCTCAAATGGACTAACTCCTACTGAAATATCAAAGCCCAACTTACAGAGCATTTGTGTGTGAAGGACTCCCAGCCTCCTATTTCCCCTCTTGCCGTAACAATTCATAGAAAGGGTTGGGAATTAGTATAAAGGAATCCTGTTTTCAAATTTGACTTCTTCTAGCTACTAGCTTTGTGAAATATTTAGCAAGTTACTTAACCTCCACAAGCTTTCCTTTCTCATCTTCACAAAATGAGCAGAATAATTATGTCCTTATGGGATTATAAGAAATGTTACAATGTACTTAGATTATTATTTATCTTCTCTGAGCTTCAATCTCCTCATCTATAAAAGTACAACTAAAATACCTAACATGAACATATTGTAAACAGTTATTTATAACGTATTAAGTGTATATTCTCCACTTTCAGTATTTCTGCCATATTTAACATATGGAGAGGGCCAGGTAGGGAATGGCACTCATTAATTCTTAGTTCCCCCATCACCACACATTCCTTTTTTCCTCCTTGGGGTTCCCCAAGCATTCTCTATGTACATTTCCAGTACAGCAGATATTTAACTGCATTAAAAAGTAATTTACTCAAGGACCTAGACATAGAAATTCCATTTGACCCAGCAATCCCATTATTGGGTATATTTCCAAAGGATTATAAATCATTCTACTATAAGGACACATGCACACGAATGTTCATTGCAGCACAGTTTACAATAGCAAAGACCTAGAACCAACCCAAATGCCCATCGATGATAGACTGGACAGCGAAAATGTGGCACATATACACCATGGAATATTATGCAGCCATCAAAAACGATGAGTTTGCATCCTTTGTAGGGACA